>JBBJLS010000128.1:5647406-5657691 GCA_037577275.1 Bryconaethiops microstoma
ACACAATGACTGGAGGCAATGAGCAGAAATCTGAAACCAAACCTGTGCTCTTCTAACCAGCTCACAAAATATCAACTTCTTTTTAGAAAAAAGGAAATCTTGATCATTTGAGTTTATTCTAATGTTCACTTGTGTTTTTGCTGTCAGAAAGAAACCCACTGCTGATATAAACAGATTCAAACAAATAGGTGCCTAAGACTTTTGCATAATACTGTATGTTTACTGTTGACAATGAGGGACACTGAAGGAAAAATAACAGAAAATTAGAGAAAAAAAACTAGTTAAAAACACCAATGCCAAGCTTCTCTGTATTTTCATCATTCTAATGATTTTAATACTAATAACTAATCATTTAGATATTAGTTCCACTGAATTTTTCATTTTTTGGTCATTATTCATACTGTGAGAAAGAAACTGTCATTTGCTACACTGTTAGATTATTGGTGTGCAATAATCTAAATGTTCATTCCAATTAAATGCCAACCTATTACTGACTGTATTAATGACACTATAATGCAGATTATTGGATGGAGGTTAAAACTGTGTGTGATATTTGGATTGTTACTTTTCCAGCCTCAGCCAAGCAAAGGAGTTGACTGTGGAGTTCAGGAGACCAGGTGAGGTGCATGCTCTTGTCTATAGCTATTAGTGGAACTACGGTAGAAAGTCTGAGTAGAACCTCAGTCCACAGTCGTAGACAGATGTTCTTTTATCAAGTGAATGCTAGTGGCATTCAGTCAAAAACTATACATTTCACGAACTGTTTATACTCTCACTTAAACGAGTCATTCTGGATTCAAATAAGATAAGATAAGATGAACCTTTTTTAATCCCGCAAGTGGGAACTTTGCATTGTCACGGCAGAAAATGGACAGTACAAACGTAAGAGCAGCAAAAATAAAAAAACAGTAGAATAGAATAAAATCTATACCAACAGTAAAGTATAACATGTACACCATACAATCTAGAAATACAAATTATGGATGCATGTATTGGAAACTGAATGAATGTATATGTAAACTTAGTAGTAAACAAGCAATAAATATATGAATAATGGCCATCAGGAACTATGTTGCCCTTCGAGGTTTATTTAAAGAAATGAGATGCCATCTGCCAAACAGGCATGGTAAGGGTTAGCGTCCTGGACCAGCATCAGGCTGTCATGACTCAACTGCAGTCAGCACGACTCACTGAGCAGCCATCCTCCTCGGAACACAAGCACCTCTGACAAATTACATGTGTAAAAAGTAATGAAAGTGCACTCTACATGATTAGCCATTTTGTTTGGCAGCTGTATTTTGACACGCTGGAAAGCAAATGGGTAATTACATTCTTACCACATACATCCCACTGAACGGAAAGATGGGAGCATGAAGCATTTTAGATACTTTTGCACATTAGTTGGAATGGAAGTGAGTTTGATTTTGTGACAATTATGGCAATGGAACAAATCTGTGTATCACCACTGTAAAAGAAATGTTTCCCTTAGAACTAAGGAAATTATCTTGAAAAAATCCTTCCTCCTCCTTTCAGGGAAGACAGGGTTGCAGGCTGGACTGCTTGATCAAATGAGAGTGCACTCATCAGTCTGTGTTCGTAGCCTTGGGCAAGGGGAAACGAGAGTGAAATAGCTGTTTACAGGGATTAGAGCTGGGCACAGTTCATGTGGCCTCTGATGGGCGAGGAAACAAGGCAACATAAAAACACAATGCTCTCCAATGACCAATGACAGTGCACCTATCTTTTTGTGTTTGAGGATGACTTTATTAATGGTTGCTTCAGACATGTCAAGGCACAGGATGGTGCATTTCACCTGAAGAGGCTGCTGAATGGGCTTACAAAAGCTCAATTTCTTGGCTGCGTGAATTGTTCGGACCCAATCCCAAAGGTGGAGTATTCCTATAATTCACAATATTACCCAGTGCCTGTATACTTTGTATCAGGTGTGGTTTATTATAGTTTAAAGTGCTTCAGTGGTTATGTTTTTCCTGGACTAAAATGATCAGATTATTTCCAGTGAGCTCTCCTTTATATACTGTATATGAAATAGGATCAGTAGCCCAAAACGATTGACCACAGGTTTTATAAGCATAATGTAGACAAAGGACGTTATGCCTTATCTAAAAAAAACTCAGTATGAGTTTTTATTGGTCTGACAGCTATAAGTACGGTATTATGAAAAAGAATTTTACCCTGAATTATCTGTAGAATAATGTCACACTTCCTATCCGTCCCCTTCTCTCTTAGTTTGTCTGATCTATTTATATTTATTTTGAATTGCACACTCAAAGCACCTCAGCTTTCATAAAGGAAATGAGTGCAGGAAGCCTAGAAGAGTCTGTGAAACTCATTGTAGAGCAATAACTAGACCAAAAGGTGAAATCTGCATTTTAGACAAACTTCTCCTTTTTCTGTTCGCCACCACAGAATCTCCTGCAAACTCATAAAGTTATTTATTCATGTACTTATTTGCTTGTTTGTTTATTATATTACAGTTCAAACATGTCATTTCCCCATCTATCATTTCAATTGCATCGTATTTGAAGATAATAGAATATTTATTTGTTGCTTTTTTCAGTCTGCGAGACTAATGACGCTAACAGAAATGACTGAAACGCACAGGCAACACACAATAGACCAAAAAGGAGAGAAAGAACAGAGGAGGATGAGGAATAATCACCCAGCTGGGCACACTGCAATTACACTGTCTGACAATTATCCGCCGGAGCCCACCGGGGAATCAATACATAATTGCGATAATTGTGCACCTTAGTGCCGGGGATCCTCTGTAACTTCTAGAAACGGGGGGGGAAAAATGAATAAACAGTGTGAGAGCAATGAATGGCACAGGGGCATCAACGTTTCCAACAAAGAACCTGAAAGCAGCGTGGAGACGGTGACGATTAGTCAGCTGCGCACAAGTGTCCCGTCCCCTGTGCTCAAACCGGCCAGGAGTTCAGATCATCAGTATGAACCCTGAGCCAATCCTAAAGCTGCTAGGCTAGTTTGATTGAAGATGGGTGACCCTCACATCTTTGTAGGGTCTTCAGATGAGAAGCAGAAACATATTTCTCTTCTTCTCCAGTCAATCCCGCCATACACCATCAATTCAAATCAATATGTACACGAGTGTACTACAATACAATGTCCTATAAAATGCTGTACTACGATACAAACGTCCAATAAAATGCTATACTACAATACGAAAGTCCAAAAAATGCTATACTACAATACAAGCAACCTATAAATGCTCTACAATATCTATAGGCCTACTTGGATTCAAATTGTACATTGGCTGAGGTGATTGTTTGCTAAACAAATGATAATCAGTGAGATTTTTCAGGAATACAATGAGCTAACTAACAGTGAAAGGTTGGAATACCTTTTCAACATATTAAAAAAGGAGGCACGGGACCTAACCTTTAATATTTTCAAAAATGTGTTAGGTCAGTGTCCTGCATGGCAGGTTTTGTACAAAGCATAAATAGCTGAGCTGTTTTTCAGTACCATTAAAGTGACCCAACATTACAGAGCTTCAAATCTCTGACAAAATCTTTAACTTACCTGCTTATATTGCCATTAATGGTGAGATTAAATGGCACTGAAGACACCAGCAGTTCACAAAAGACACAAATGCACCTAGCTTTCATGACAAATCTGAATGAGAACAAGGTGGAAAATCAGTGCACTTTGTCTTAATGTCAGTGTGCGTTTTTTATCTTCTTCAGTCCCTCTGTCCCTCCTGATCATTGAAGCCCTTTTGGTGCAAAGCCCCCAGGCAACACCGGTGGTCTTTAGCATTTCCACTGCAACATTTCTCCTGAGACATATGACCCTCCCACATGCAGGCAGGGTTGTTTTTTCCTCCCGCCTGCATTATGATAAAGCCCTCCTCCTGCCACAGAACCAACTATAGTTCATACTCCATGTAGTCCACATTATCAGTAATTTCATTAATAGTATGAACTCCCAGAAAACGGCTAGTTACATTTTTTCCAAGCGTTTCACTGAAATTTAGTCAAGCCGGTTTTAACACATAAACCTGAAAGTGTGTTCCACCCCTAGTTAGGTAACATGAGACATATCATAGGCCCAGAAATGATAAACACATTCTTTTATTATTCTTTTATTCTTCTATATTCTCTCCATATATATTCTTCTTTATTCTATTTATATATCAATTTCAATATACTCTGCCTATTTGTGAACCTACATTTTGCTCACTAGAAAAAATACACGACCGAACATTATCTGAAATTGGAGTAAACCAACACTATCCTTAAGTGTCCTCTGGTTAGCCCACCTATTGCCAGGAATGTATGAATATTGCAGAATATAAGAATGAAAGAAGGTGTTCAAGATTTCTGTACCACAGCTTCTAACCCAATGTAACAAAAGTTTTAAAAAAAACTATATGTATAATGTGAGATATGTCATAAACCCAGAAATGGTCAACCCATTTCTTTGTTCAGCTTTCTGTTAAATTTCATATATATCCATTATCCATTTAAATGTCATTATTTAATTTGCCTAGCCTTTTGCTCACTAGAAAGAATACACGACCTGAAATTAGAATAAACTAAAACTTTAAGTGTCCCCTGATTAGCCCACCTATTGGCAGGAATACATGATTATTGTGGAATATATGAACAGAAGAAGGTGTTCATCCAGATTTTTGAGGGTGTGGAACAGGGGTGTATCTGCAGCTCTTCGGCCCGGCCCGTGGTTATAATCTCCTCAACCGCACGTCTTTAATCGTGTTTAAGTGCAGCAGCCTGTTCTCGGCTGGTGGTGGAGATCCACCCCGAGTAGAGGAAAAAGGAGAAGAGAAAACAAGTCACGGCTTTTAATCGCTATCAAATCTGGCGAGCTGAACTGATAAAGACTCACTGCTCTCCACCTGACCGCAGTCTTTAGTCTCCTCAGACACTTCTACACACCAGGGCTGATGGAAATGTACCAGATACACTTAAATCTTATCCAAAAACAGGGGAAATATATTTTTAATTAAAATGTACATGCCTACAAAAATCAATTGAAAAGTACTGAAAATTAGACTTGCGTTTTGGCTGTAAAGGGAATAAACTATCATTCTTTCATTCCACAGTAAAGTGATCTATCTATCTATCTATCTATCTATCTATCTATCTATCTATCTACATGTATGTGCATGGGTCTGCCATATATGTGTGTGTGTGTGTGTGTGTGTGTGTGTGTGTGTGTGTGTGTGTACATGCAGCTATATATTAAATTCTTAAATAATTCATCATTCATATCCGTGTATACAATCCATCCGTTGTATTTGTTCTCGAGGTTCTCTGGTTGTCTGCATTCAGCAAATTTTTATTTAACTAACTAACTAAGTTAAGATCAATTAAACGGCGCGTGCTGCTCCTCGGTCCGCGTGGGGCTCCTCAGTGTTCGGACCCTGGAGATCCGTGTTCTAATGGGATTAGATGAGAAGAGCTGGGTGTAAGATGAGAAAGGAGCAGGGGTGTGAGAGCCTCTAGCAGGTCGCGCGGAGAGAAATGAGCGGCGGTTTGACGTCAGTAAAGAGAAATTGCCTCTATAAATACGGCGAGGGGTAGAAAAACCCCCAGCATAAGCAAGCGCACCTCAGCAGAGCCAGAACTCTCTCAGCCGGAGGAACCAGCACCAGGAGAACGATGCCCAACTCCACCAGCTCCACATCTTCAACCAAGAGCATGAGGAGAGCCGCGTCCGAGCTCGAGCGCTCCGACTCCATCACGGTAAGAGACCACCTCTTCACCCGCTTCTCATCAGTTCTGGAATACAGAGACGATGTTTTAGTGGTGTAGTGCAGTCATTTGCAAACATACGGCACTTTACAGCACTTAGATATTAAGTTCTGTTACAGTTTCGCACACTGTACAGATCTTCATTCTGTCTGTAATGTTTGTTCATTTTAATTACACTTTTTCTGTACATTTGCATTACCATAGTTTCGCCTTTCGAAATGATTTGGTAACTTTATTGCACAGTCATGTTGTAGCTGCTTGTATAACTTTGTATGTGACAAATAATGACTCTTGAACTCCTGAAATCTAGTTTGCTAACTTTTTCTATAGCATAAATAACAATGAAATAATTGTATGACCTTAGTTTAGCCTTTCCAAATTAATTGTTAACTTTTTTGTCTATCTCATGGGTCACATTTCACTACGTGTCGGACTTATATAACTATGCATGTGACAAAGACTCTTGAAATCTAGTGTATGAGATCCAAACTTATAGTCCACGTGTTTCATGAATATAGTAGTCTATAAACTGTTTAAGAGCTCTCATACACGCTTCATAAGCTTTTCTTTATGATGATTTCCTTTCATAAGCCTGAAGTGAGCGTGCACGCGCGATGCACTCGATCTGTAAACTGGTCAACTTTAAATGCATGAGCTTGAAGTGCTAAAACGCGTAAAGCTTGCAGTAGACGCTCGGAACACTAAGTCTAAGCTGTGCAGCAGGTTCCCTGCACTGAGGTTCTCATGCGCTTTTGGAGATGCAAATCGCTCCCATCCAGTGTGCAGAAGGTAAGAGGGGCTCCAAGCAGCACCAGCACACCCTTTCAGTGTATTTCGGCTTCCGAGGAGAGGCTGGAGGTTAGAGGGCACACTGTGGGTGGGCTGTACAGACGTGTTTGTGGTTCTGTCCAGTCTCCCAGGTTCGTGGGCCGGAGGCAAAGTCTGATCGAGGACGCGCGGAAGGAGCGCGAGGCTGCGGCGGCGGCCGAGGCGGCGGAGTCCTGCGAGCACATCGTGTTCGAGGAGGAGGACGGGAAAGCCCTGCTCAACCTTTTCTTCACCCTCAGGAGCTCCAAGAGCCCCGCCCTGTCCCGCACGCTCAAAGTGTTCGAGGTAGGGCGATAAGAAAGACCAAGTGTTTCCATAGTACCGTTCCACAGGTTTCTGGAACCTTAGTTTCAGAGGACCTTTCTTCGCCATTTGTCCTGTTCTCATCGAGCTGGAGAATCGTCTCTTATAACCTTTGAATCCTAGCTGTACTTGTAGTTAAAGGTGAAAAGTGATTTTGGGGATTGATTTGGAAAATCTGGAGACGTAGGCCAAGAGTTATTCTGTTTCTACTGGCAACCTGTTGGTGAGTCTGATTTGGCCCAGTCAAAGTCTACATATATGTAAAAGTTTTTGTTTTATTTTCATGTTTAAATAATAAAAAAACAAAGTCATCTCAGGTCCTACTGTGTGTGTGTGTGTGTGTGTGTGTGTGTGTGTGTGTCTGTGTGTTAGATACATATTTATAATCACTGAATCACTGACAGCACTGACAGTTACTTTGTAAATTGTTATTATAACACGGATTATTGCACAGATTGGACTGTTACTATAATATTGATTGCTATAGTGCTACTGGGAAAGAGCTTTTTAAAATGTGTTATCTTTTATTATTTTGTATTTTATTTTTTGTTGCTACATAAAGCAGCTTAAGTTGTATGCGCTTTTTATTGAAACTATGCTAGATAATCTGACAGCCTTATGATACCTGAGAAGAAACCAACTGCAAATAATACAATATAAACAAATGACAAATATTAGTTCATATGATGAATACTGTATATTCAGAGTTCTGAAAATGTGAAGGGTCTCAAAGGTGCACAGTGCTACATGAATTTGCTTTGTTGCCCATATATTTAACTTGATAAACCGTTTGCATGAAAAGAGAGGAGTATTTGCCAGCCGTTCTCTTATCATTCACAGACATTTGAAGCCAAGATGCATCATCTTGAGACCAGACCGAGTCGGAAGCCTAAAGACGGGCTGGAGGATTTGGAATACTTTGTGCGATGTGAAGTTCATCTGTCAGATGCGAGCACCCTCGTCAGCTCCCTGAAGAGAATCGCAGAAGATGTCAGAACCACTAAAGAGGTTAAATGTAAGCTAGTTACACTCTGCATTTAAAATCAGTTTAAACCTGTTTTTGGGATCACAATAAAATGTTGTTTTACAGAGATTCTATGTTTATTTTGTCATTCTATCTTCTGAAGTCCACTGGTTTCCAAAGAAAATTGCAGAGCTGGATAAATGTCATCACCTGGTCACCAAATTTGATCCAGATTTAGACCAGGATCATCCAGTGAGTACATTTACCGTCAGTATGATGATGATGAGAGGGCCCTCAATTACATTTGCCCCTGTCAGCAAAATAGATGTCATTTTCTCTTCTTTAGGGCTTCACAGACCCTGTGTACAGAAAGCGACGAAAGCAGATTGGTGATATTGCCTTCAAATTCAGGCAGTAGGTGATGGTCACTCAGTACACCGCAAAAAAAAAGCATTTTGGAAAGTAAAAGCATCTTAAGTACAATATAGCTAATGTTTCTCATCATATAGTTTCTAGGTATATAAACAATTTTTCCATGAAGCAGTATTCCTTAATGCTTAATTAGAATCTTCCAGTGCAATAAAATTATTTTTTTTTTAAATGAGTCAAACTGAATAATCATGTATTTTTCATACAGTAATCCAATAATGGAAAGTTTTAGATATATTGCATGCATTAAAGATGTTTCTGCTTACTAAGATGTCACTAGACTTTATTTATTACTTTACCTTTCATTGCTTTTTATAGTTAAGTATTTACTCCTCCTGCTAAATTGTGCTAAAATGGGTTTCCAAAATTTGTTTGATTGTTTGTTTGTTTTTTTTAAGTGGAGAACCCATCCCTAGAGTGGAGTACACAGACGAGGAAACTGGAACTTGGTATGTGTGGTAAATTGTTTGTAGAAGAGCAAAACCATGGCTTGACCGTGCCCTTAAATATGCACATATAGATATTATGCTTCTAGATAAACTGATTTGTTAAGACTAAACTTTTGGCCTTTTGGCAGATTTATGATCACACTCCAAGGCAATGTGCTACGTAACTCAATCACTGTCAGAGCGGGTCGTCCGACTTTACAGGAATTGGTTTACACAGAACAAATCAGGTCACCTGCACCTGTATGTGTAATCAGATTTATGATATGATATGCTATCACATTAGAGACTGACTCACACCTGTGGTGAGGCAGCAAGTGACAAATCTTTGAAGTTAAATGATTTGGTTTTTGTTTAATGTAATCTGAGTCTCTTAAATTTGTGTGTATATGTGTGTGTGTGTGTGTGTGTGTATTGACAGGAGAGAGGTTTACAGTACCCTTAGGGACCTGTACCACACCCATGCGTGCAATGAGTATTTAGAGGCGTTTAGACTTCTGGAGAAACACTGTGGTTACAGCCCTAACAACATCCCCCAACTAGAGGATGTCTCAGTGTTTCTGAAAGGTAATGAATGGATCAGTTTATAGCCTATTTTTAATGATTCCCTCAAGGAGCCTTCAGCAATTGCCAATAGATGTCTAATTGAGTTGAGCTACAACAGTGCTTTTAATCATGAATACCATGAAATCAGATCAACCTGATGAAGTCTTGAAATTGAGTGACATTGCAGTCATGTATCACTGTAGATACCAAACTCTGCAGGAGAATAGCTATCCATGGCTGGATTTCAGAACTAGAAGATTGGACCCAGCCATAAATGAAGACACTATATAAATATTGCAATATTAAAGTAGTATAAAAATAGTAAGGATTCATAGTGGATTATGGTGGTGCTCAAGCTTGATGTCCAGAGAAACGGAATTTGCATAGTTAATTTCTGTTATTGACAAATGGCAAACATGTATATTGTCTGACTGCATTTACTTTGTAGACATGGCTTTTATAGTGCAGCATTTTGACTGAATTTGATGCTCAGGAACGCCAATGCAGCACATTTGGCCTGGTGTCTAATGTCACCTCTATCGCTCTCTCTCCCTCTCTCTCTCCCCATCTCTCTCTCTTACTGTCTCTCTCTCTCTCTCTTCCTCTGTCTCTCCCATCTCTCTCTCTCTCTCTTGCTGTCTCTCTCTCCCTTTCTCTCCCCATCTCTCTCTCTCTCTCTCTCTCTCTCTCTCTCTCTCTTCCCATATCTCTCTCTCTCTCTCTCTCTCTCTCTCTCTTCCCATATCTCTCTATCTCTCTCCCTCTCTTGCTGTCTCACACTTTCCCATACTCTCCCTATCTCTCTCTCTCTCTTTCTCTCTCTTTCTCTTCCCATATCTCTCTCTTGCTGTCTCTTTCTCCCCGTCTCTCTCTCTCTCTCTCTCTCCCTCTCTCTCTCCCCATCTCTCTCTCTCTCACTCTCTCTCACTCTCTCTCTCCCTATCTCTCTCTCTCTCTCTCTCTCGCTGTCTCTCTCTCTCTCTCTCTCTCCAAGCAGACTGGGTTTCTAT
>JBBJLS010000128.1:5684999-5699937 GCA_037577275.1 Bryconaethiops microstoma
ACATATATATATATATATATATATATATATATAAAATTTCTAGGCATATATTTAAAGGCAATGTAAGTTCAGCCCAAAAGTGTAAAAGAGCACAGATCTTATGGTCTAAAATGTCAGTTCTTTTCCAATACAGCTGGCTGAAGAATAGCTGTGCTGTTTTGTTTATATGCTGCTCAGATCAGACTTTTGGCCATAATCTTCAAAAGCACATTTGAAGTGCATGACTTTAAAACACATTTAATAGGGTCCAAAATTCGGAGACCACGTTGTTTTAAATGCAAAACAGAACATTTAACATTTTTGAAAAAATAAAAAGTTATGACAAGTTAAAAAGACTAAATATCAAGAGCCCACATTATTTCTATAGTATTTAGTATTCAAAATTTGTGACACTGATCACTTCAAGACCTGTACATTCTTAGTCCTTCTACTGAGACGCATTTTCAGACAGATCAGATATACTCTTCAGAGCTTTTTGCACAAACTTGTGGAAGCACTGGTAAGTCTATGCTGTCTTTAAAGCAAAATGGGGGAATACCAGAAAATTCAAAAATTCTTGTGAATAGTTTGTCAAATTGTTCTGCTGATAATATAATTTGCCATGACAAACGTATTGCATGCAAAATCCCTGCTAGTGGAGCCCACTTTATGTAACTTGTAAAAACTGTAAATGCATGCCTGTTCTAATAGGTAAGACAGCCAAAGTAAGAGAGTTCATCAAAAGTAGGCTGAACCCAAAGTTCAAGAGCCCTGCATCTGCTCCCATTTGAAGAACAGAAAGAAATAAAAAAAATATATAAAGAATTATTATAACATGTTCAGACATTGAAAGGAGGCTAAAGTGCATAATCTAGTAAGCAAAACTATTGTCTTATAGTTTTGTCTTAAAGTTTTCTCCTAAAATCATCATGTATTTTACAACAATTTCCCCTTTTTTCTGGGCTTAACCAACCTTTTCCAAAAATTACATGTTTTTTGATCATAAAGTAGACATCAATCAGCTGAAAATTTTTCCTTTACCAGTGCCATTGCCTATTACATTTAATTACAGCAGTCTATTGTTTATTGCTCACTGTTTGGAAAGAATAAATCACTCAGACTGACTCTTTTTGTCTCATTTTCTCACGTTTTTGTCAGAGGATTTACACATTTAATGGCCTTTTTTAGTTTAGTCAGTTTTCACAGTTGTAAATGTGCCAGAGCAATGATGTGGAGGATCTTGTGCTTCCCTTAATAGACATTTGGAAGTAATGTCCCCAATGAAACATTACAACGTGCTCACTGAACGAGCCGCTTGTGCAATACGTGCCCTGCTGCATCCAAGGTCTTGCGCAAGACCTCACACACGTCACTTTGCACAGTGCCATGTGTCTGAGGTTTCATTTCCTCCTCATCTGTGCTTTGGCCCCTCTGACTGAAGCTGGATTGATAAAAACTGAAATATTATGCATGAATCTGCATTAAATGTCTTTCATACCAGGTTTATTTAGCCTGCTGCATGACTCTCGCTCACTGCTTTAGCTTTTAACAGTATTTGTTTTACTCTGTTAGAAAAGTTTTATTGGATGCTTGTTAAGGAGGACAGTACTTTCTTCTTCTTCTCCAGAATGGGGACAAACAGCAATTATCAAATTACTCCTACAATTGCATGCATGTGAAGGCAACCACTAAAACAACCCAGAATCTGCAAAATTACTTGAGAAGGACATTGTAGCGGTACCATTTAGCCACCCCACAACAATTGTATTCTGAGACAAAGTGGTGAGGCTAGCAGTCTGGTTATGTCCCCTAACTGCCCCTGTGCCATGCCTTTCCCTAGAAGACTGTCAGCTTCATTTTAATGCTTCACTAATGCAGACGGAACAGCGTCCAGAAATGCTCGAGCACAGGGCCACACATCACAAATGACAACGTCTTTTCTGTTTGTGAGCCACACACAAGACTTTGTGACTAATGATGGGTGGCAGCATGGTGTGTGTGTGTTCCAGAAAGATTGGCATTATTAGAATGGGCAAATCAGCAGCCAACTGCAACAGAAGCTATTAAGGAGAAGAGAGGAGCCATCCAATTACAGTAATGGTCTACTTCATAGACCACACTAAAGTGTGTCATAAATTCTTGACATTGACGACCAAACATAACATTATGAAGTGACTTGCACTTGTAATTTTTTTAAAGAAACATGACCCTTAGTCTACTATACATAGCTTCAGCTGCTCTAGTAAAGGTGCCTAGAAGGGGTTCTTTGAAGTGATGCCGCAGAAGAATCACATTAGATTTTCAGTTGTTTTCTTGAAGAAACAATTTTTTTTTAAGTTTGAAGAACTTTTAGACCCTCCATAATAATGTTCCACACCCATTAGAGGGTTTTTTTTTCTAGAACCAAACCAAGCCTTCAAGCCAAGAACCACCTAAGCCAACTCTCCATTACCATGTTCATGGTGCCAACTTTACCTCATACTCAGAATCTGCTACTAATAAGTATAGGTCTTTAGAATATTACATGCGGATAAAAATAACTGTAAGAATATTTCATAACATTTGATGGAAAATAAGACAAAGGCCACAAGTTCACCGATATGACAGCACTGACACTGTGACGTTCCAAGTAAAAAAGGCCCATAATATTACATCACTGTGGGGGCAGTGATGTGATTTCTTTGGCATTGTGTTTTTCAACCACAGTGGTCAGTTCTGGTAAATCTTGCCTGGAGGGATTTCAAGCAGTGTTATTCGTCGGTGCATTATTTTGCTGTGGAAAGCACGAAAGATGGTTTTTGCCCACACTTTAACGTCAAGCGGGACCAATAGTGCATTCTCATAGCGTGGTATAAAACATCTTATTTTCCCCTCATATTTGCTTTTGGAAAATCTCCTCGGGGGGATCAGAGGGCTTTTAGTGCCCAAAGGCAGTCATTACGTTAGTAAGTCAATCACCCTTAGATGTGCCTGGCTTTTCTGTGCAGGTAAACATGTATTATGTCCTACGCACCAGACAGACTGTGCGTGTGTGCCATGAGTGTGGTGTGTAATTTTGGGTCTTAAGTGAACGTTTACTTGTCTGCACATAGCACAAGCCATGTTATTTGTGTTGGTATAAGTCGGCCAGCACTTTCATAGACAGCAGTGGATACAGAGGAAACTCAGACAGCTTAAAGTTGCTGAGCTGCATGCAGCAGGCTCAGTACGCTGCAGTCATTCAGTTTTGCACAACATTCCAGGGAAAAGGTTGAACAAAATCACAGTGGTCATTTCCTATGTCCCTTTCTTTCTGCCATGTCATGTTGTTTTGTGCTAAACTTTTCCCTTCAGGGTTGGTGTCTTTGCACTTGCTGGCTAACTGCTCGTTGCTTCAAGTGACTGTGTCATTTTTTCAAAGTCTATGATTGTACTAGTGCATTACATAGTAATAGTGAGGGCACTGGAGTAACTATTATACAATATTATATAGTCATACAGTGTTTATCCTGTGTCCCCAACTTTGAATTGGTTGCTCAGATTTAAAATGTCCCATAACAGTTTTTGTCCCATATGAAAAATACAGAGAGTGCCCCTCTATTTGTAAATGTAAATTACTGACATTTACATTTGCAACATTTGGCAAATTCTCCAATCCAAAGCGGTCATCTGGTTTTGGCAGTGGCATTATCCACTATGCTGTACAAACCGCTGATTAGAGAGTCAGAAAGATTTGAGTTCAGATCAATACATAAATACTGAGTAACCTATAGAACAGCAGTAGAACATCTTATCATCCTTCATCGGTCAATATGGGAAGTGAAATCTGTTTGGTTATATGCTTCTACTTTTGATGTACTTTTAGTCAAAAAAAGAGAACAGCTCCAAAGTTTCAAGCGTGACCAACAACAGAGCAGTACAGATTACTTGGCTCACAAATATAATATTATTCAAATATTTCTATTAAGTGTTAATAAAAGCATATATATATAACTTTAACCTCTTTAAAAAAATGGTTATATATGGCTATGTAAACATAATGGCTTTAAAACCACTGTGGCCTTAGAAATGTTACGTGCCAGTCACAAAGAAAACAAATTCAACATGTTTTTTCCTCAAGCATTTCTGAGAAACATGCATAGAAGCCAAGAAGAAAAACATATTAGTCAGCTAACGTCTCCTTATTCCCGACATTACCATGTTTTCTTTTCTAGGAGCGTGCAGATAAGGGCAACTCGGTTCTGTTCGTCACTTTCTTGAACTGTTCTGCTTCACATTCCTTAACAGCCTAAAGTTCCAGTAATGCCTGTGTTAGGCACCATTTCAAAATCTGGAATTTAGAGCATCATTCATTACTCCTCACAGTCTTTTTCCAGGGGACTGGAAAAAGTATGAAGAGAATCTGGTTCGGTTTTATTAATAGTATGTTGTTTGCGTGTGTATGGGTGCTGAGATTAACAAGTGCCAAAGAAAACTGATCGAGCTTTTGGTCTAAGTGGATAACTCCCAACTGCTGCAGCAAATCACTCACTGCCACAAATACACACATGTCCCCCTACACACGCACAGTCATACATTTATTGAACATGAGGTTTTCTTCAGAGCTTGATTTTTTTTTCTTCAGAGCTTGATTTTTTAATCAATCATATAATTTCAGTTCCTGTTAACGCGTGCAGAGATTTTAGATGGAAGCTTTGAGCTAATGTCAGTGATTGTCCCAGAAGACATACATTCCCAGAAGATACTTTCCCAGTGTGACATTAATATCGGTGCCCCTAATTTCAGTTTCTATGTACTCAGATTTTGTCCTTATTGGTTTCAGTATAACATAGTGATTGTGTTAGATTTATAATGTAAGGTCTTCTTAGGAGGGGGGGAATAATATGTTTTCTCTGAAACAAGTCGGCATTCAGGTTATTTATTTTCTTTCTTTCTTTCTGTATATCTTTTTTATTTTTGTATTTGCTATTTTGCTATTTGTTTGCAGAGTTCTGTTTCGCATTTTATCATGTGTTTTTGACCTTTTGGAATATGCTGGCTAACCTTTTTTCCAGTTTGTCTGTGACTTTCACTTCTTTAAAACATTTTGGGTACTTTCATTACCATGTGGCAACTGTGCGTTGTGGGCAACTCAAAGGGAGGATAATAAATTGTCGCTAAATGGAGTTTTGTTGCTATTTCAGGGAAATAAAGCATTACGACAGTGGGTATGCCCTGGTTTCCTGACTGCCTGGTCTTGACCCAGTACCTCTGGGTCATGCTTGTGGCGTGCACCCTTTGTTGTCCTGGCCTCCTTTTTCCACAACGGAAGTCCCTTTCAGAAGGTCACAATTCATTTAGATGGTCTAATCACCACCAGTTTTAATCTCTCAGTGTGCTTATCAGGTCTTGAAAATTTTACCTAACAAAGACTGTTTTGTACTGGTCAAACCAATGGAAAGAAGGGAAAGAAGAAGCCATAGCTTTTAGATTTAGAACTTATTTTGGCTCTAGTAAGAGAAACTTGAACTGCGTTCTGAAAAATGAAGAACTGATGATACAAATCTCTTTTCAAACACTACACCACTGTCCAAACTCTCACCCCAGCCTCAGAGATGATTCAGCAACCTGCTATCGTACAGAGGGCTGGCCTAGTTCCACCATGGAATGTGACCTATGACATCAGCTGGTCAGCTTCACAGAGGGCAAAGTCTGAAGTCTCAGTCTCTGTTTTTCCCTCTAAATGAGGTAGCATGCTTTGAAGACTTTTGCAGTTGTGAGTTTCCTAAAAAACACCTTTGACCTTTTTTCCTCTTTTCAGCTGAAAAAAGAAGGGAAATTGGAGAAAAACAAATAACATGAGAACAGAGCAAGGCAAGAAAGACTAATTAATCCTCTCGTTGGTCCCGGCTCTTTGACTGAGCCGCTAGGCCCTCTCTCTGCACAGACCCTTCGATGCTTTTGTGTCACATTCTTTATGATCAACAGCAACTTTTAATTAATTACTCTGAAAGAATGATTGTGTGAAGACCCTGTGAGAAAGAAGGAGGAGTATGAGACAAGGCCTTATAATTCATCCAGAGCTTTGTTAGCCAAGAGGTCTTTGTCGCTTGTCAGCTTTACAAGCCAGAAGACTTGCTTTATTAGAATGCATCCTCAAGTGGTTTGGTAAGAGAGGGTCATTTTCTAATAATATGTGTCTTAATTGTGTTGTTTTTTAGACCAATGTTTAACAGTAATACATAATACATTTGTCCTAGTCATTGATTGTACTTGACAGGGATGGGATGCAACAACGAACACAAAGAACATTACTGGCCATGTAAAAGTAAAAAGAAACAATACAAAAAGAGTGACTGAAGTGATGGACTGTCAACCCAGGGTATACAAGAAATACATAGGGGACAGTGATGACTAGGAAACAAAGAGCTAGGAGTATGGGACTGGAAGCCATGACCGTTCTCACCCATGGGACTCCTGAGGCTTTAGACAATGAACTGGAACCAACTTTCTGGGTTTTTGCCTAGTCAGCAACCCTACTAGCAGCATTTGGCCTAGGCCATCGTCAGTAGGTACCCAAGGACTCTTAGGCACTATACTTATTCTAGAAAGGAGATAAGTTTCTATTCTTCTTGAGTTCAAAAAGGGCCTTACCATGTCTGCAGGGACTTTGTCCATATTGAGAGCTGGACTTGGTGAGTTCTTCCACCTCCTGCATTTTGCCTGGGATCACCAAGCTAAGCAGGAACATGAAACTGAAAAAATGTAAAAGGAAAGTGGTCACCACCTCAAGCATGAGTGGTGTATACTCTACCTAAAATTACCATCCACCTTTTTGACAAATAGAACTCTGCAGATATCCAGAAGCTGGATGTTGAACACTCATCACAGGGTGTTCTGAACATACTCTTCCATGGCTGTAGTTTGATTGGTAGAGAGGCAGTAGACCTGGGAACAGGGAGTAGTAGCCCTGGGCAGGTGCACTCACAGAGAGCTGTGTCTCAGGCAGTGCTCTAGTTCTCCAAGGATATGGAGGTACACGTAATATGCAGCCACCAGTGCAGGGAAAGGGAAGACCAAGTCAGAATCTCCCTCTTGTGCTATGAGATGTAGAGATAATGTTCCCACCATGGCTGTAGATCCAAAATGACAGATTACGTAGGCAAGTTAATGACCAGCATCAGTCCTAAATGTGAGTAGAATGGAAAAGCAGGGACCTTATCCAGTCCATTTCACTTCCTTAGGGACTTAAGGCCAGGGCAGTGACTTGGAGGCAGATGTCCATTTGGCCTTGGAGTCTATCAGTGCTGAAATGGTGCGAGGATTAATGCCCCAGACTGGGTTGACCAACACAGTGAATGGTTTAGGAATGCTAACTTCCCCAAGCATTGGGAATGAGTCAGGTCAAGCTCAGCAGTTTGCTCAGAATGACCCACAAGAGAGAAATAAACCAGCCTGTAACAACTGTTTTCTCTCCTCAGGCCTCAGCTGTGTCAGTCCCGGGGTGGAGCAGCTGGGGGAGTAGATATGGTAGTGGTGACAAAATGTCTTCTTGTTAGCATGAAAACAACTTTTGTTGTTTTAGAAAGTACTGACCTTTATATTTGTAAACGAGTAAACTCTAATATAAAAACATTTAAGAACATTTATGAATGTCGCTATAAATCCTAAAATTAAAGGACATTAACAGAAAAAGGTTTCAAAGGAAGAAGAATGTTTTCCTTTGTCCCCTAAGCTCCATGAAAAATATTACAAGATGTTATCTTTAAGATGTTTACTCTTTTACACCACTATGGATATTTCTGGTGTTATTTCATCATTTTTTTCTGATTTATGAGGTGCACCAACTCAATGTTCATTTTGTTTTATTACCTTTGCAGATTCTCTGACTCTACCAAGACATGTGCCCTTTCCATGACCAACCTGGGATCATTAAATGCTTTGGAGCATATGTAACCCCAATAATTTTCAAGAAATTACATCAGTTTTCCAGAGTTTGTGAACCTCAGCTGGAGTTGGAAATACAAAGGAATGTTTTTTCTCTCTGTGCAGAGGGGAAGGAAGGGAAATGAGTAGGAAATAGTTAGAGTGTTTTCTACAGTGTAAACAGTGGATCACAGGGGCCTACCCCAAGCTTATCGGGAATAAAGTGGGTAACATTCTCTTTTTTGGCTGGATGTCATGGCTGTTGGGTCACATCCCAGCATCCCTTTGGGTGCTCTCCTATTGTTCTGAAATATTTTGGCTCTATGGGTGAAAGAGCGAGTAGATCTTTATAGGCAAGGCTAATAAGTGTGTCTGCCAGTGTTTAGGAACTCAAATACAATTTAAGGACTCCACTTTGGAGACTAAAGCTTTGTGGGAATTGTTGATAAGCATCCAGAAAAGACAAATATCTTAGAGTTCAAACATAGAAAAAATTTAGTAATCGACCTGGCAGATGGACTGCAGCATCTGTTCCTTGTTTTATGTCTAGGCAGACGTGTACCTGTCACTGCTGGCAGAAAGACTAGACCATCTCTCTGAACACTTTTCTCTTAGAAGTGTAAAACAGTTGTGGTCAGTGGGCTCATTCATTTTCATCTGTCACTAGCAGAGAAGCCAACAGAAGTGTTACAAATGTACCGGACACTAAGGTTCATGTTCTAACCAAGAGAGGTCCCAGTGGGGGTCAAGATAGTCTATTCTTTGTCTCAGAATCAAGAGTGGGCCTTTACTGTTAAAGAGTTGTGTTGACAAGTGGCATACCCTCATCTTCAGCAGTAATAAAGCTCAGTACTGACATGCCACTCTGTTCTGCAACACTGCTGTAATTCATTCTTTAGTGAGCCTCTTATTGAGTGCAGATGTTCATGTGTAATGAATCCAGCACTGAGCTTTGCTCAATACATCTATACAGAGCAACAGTTGGCTTCCAGTAGTGAGCTGAATTGAAGGTGTGAATTAATATTCCCCACAAATCAGCAAAAAAAAATTGGTGCTAAGGGGATAGCCCAGGTGTGCTTTTGCTGATACTCCCGGTGTGGTGACACCTGTGTTTTGAAAAGATGCCTGTGTGCACAGCCAGCTGTAGTGAAATACAAGAATGAAGGCAAACATATCAGACCCTATGTGTAATGTAGTATGCAGGATGCTAAGCAGGATCAGCAGCTGAGATATGGGAGGTAATAAGAGTATGTAGAGCATTGTGTAGAGGGATGGTTTGCACAGACTTAGGCAAAGACAAGGGCTGAAATGTTTCAAACTGGCATTTTGTTGAGCACTTCTAGGAGGGCAACACTGTGACTGTCAAGCTGGTGCTCTGGTGCTCTTAAAGCTCTTTTTGTAAATATTCAGATTGTTACTGCCCTCCTGTGATACTTTAAAGTTTTATATAGGTTTTATGAATCATATTAAGCATTTAAAGCCCAGCGAAAAGGGCTATGCACGTCGAACCTATTAACCCCTACCCATGGTCCTAAAATAGCACATGGCACTATTTAACCTTGGTGTTGCTCAGCTTTGTATTGTGGATGACAAGAAACACTTCATGGTATGCACAAGACAGAAAATCTTACTGATGAGTGTACACTCCTTGAATAAACTCAAATCATATTAGAGTACTAGTAGCATTAACCATCCTTCTAGAATTAAATATCGACATTCTAGAATTTCATTGTTAGTTCAAACAAAGTCACTGAGGGTCATTTTTGCATCATAATACAGAACTCTCTGCTATGGTTGCAGCATAATACAGAACTCTCTGTTCTCAGTCTAATCGCACATCTGTGATTGTACTCCCCATGGTCCTGAGGTCATCACATATTTGTGATCATTCTCAAATGACTAAATAATTTTGCATTTTAAAAGAGACTACCACCACTCGCGTTTGTTGATGCAGAGAACAGAGGGGAAGAAATATTTCCACCACAAAAAAAGAGTATTGCTCATATATCACAGAGATACATCGGCAGTGTGACTATTTTCAGTCTTCTGAAAATAGTCACAGCAAAGCAGCTTCACTTCCCAGAGGCAAGTTTCATGTGAGACAAAAAATCATTTTTTCATTTCTTTAAAATATCTTTAAAAATAAGTACAAAGTGAATATAAAAGATCCAGTACATTTGAAGATTTACAGTCTGGTAAGGCCCAGTACATTAATGGCAAAAACGATCACCTTTAAAATGTTCTGTGATGCGGATCCTAAAATAGCTTTAGTACACAGGAACAGAGCTACATTTGGCACGAAACCATGGTTCTTTATCAACTTAGACAAACATTTGTCTGGAAAGCAACTTTTCATCTGTTGGTCCTATCAGACATTGAACCTATCTAGGAATCTGGATGGGATTTGAAAACTGTGACAGACTGACAGAACAAGAAATGTGCCAAATGTCATTATGCTTCTGTCTCGTGTTTTCTCATTTCCACGTTTGTTCTTGTGCACTCACTTGGAGATACTGTATGAAAATGCTTTTTATTCTAGGTTCCAAAACAAAAACCTGTAACTATGCATACATGAAAAAAAATTTAAAATAATAAGTTACTACTATAACATTAATTTACAGTGGCATGAAGCTTTATCAGTTTTCAATTAACTTAGGCTCTCAAAGTGTGTTATAGTGCTATTAGCATCAAACTACAATGTAGATGTTGTGTTTTGACACCTCTTTTATTCACACATCACAATTAAAAGTGATGTTTTCCGTTTTATTAAGCCATATAAATATATGTCTGTCTAAAAGACTGTATGGACTGTTTCCACTAAAACATTTGAACTACAATAGAAAGCATGAAAAAATTCTGTTTGTTGATTTTCATCAGCTTTCTATCAAAAATGTTACTTAGTAAATACGTGTAACTAGTGAATTAGTAAAACTTGTGTATAATGTCACAGCAGCCTTGTTAACTAAAGCTCTACATCTTTCCAATTGGCCTATGGCAACATTTTTTTTGCATTTTGTTTTACTCATTTTCCTCAGTCTCTGTGTGATGTCTTACTCACTGGAATTCTAACCTTTGTGTGTTCTTTCATGCACTCCTTGGTTAAACCTCCAGCCTCATTGATGTTTCTACAACAGCTGGGTGGTACAGTTACAACTAAATTAGCTCAATCTAACTTAAACCTATAACTCATTCCTTACTTCTTCAACCATATTAAGAAAAAAGTTTGAATTATACAGAAAATGATCAGTCCATTTAATTACAATCTTCTCAGATCACGTTTGTGTGATTTATGTAAACTCAATAAGTAGTTATTAATTAAGCAAGTGGTTTAGAATGTGCTTACAACAGTTATGTGGAACCACAGTTCAATATGTCATTAGAAAACAAATAGTAAAACAATTGGATTAAAAAAATATATATATGGTAAATTCTTTACTCTTGAACATACAACATAGTATGTAGAATACTGGGCACTAGCTAAAAGTAAAACTTAATTCTCTATCAACTAATCAGAGGCAAAATGACACTTGCAGCCAACTTTCATCTAGTGTTCATAACGAAAGGAAAGTGGCAAAATCAAAACTATTCTTATTTCGGAGTAACTAATAAAATGGTATTGCTGTTCAGAAAAAAAAATAATAATACAAGTGTCTATAGTTTTTTCTTTTCATGTTTTATATCATTTGAACATACAGGCCATGTAGGAGCAGTAATGCTCCAAAATTACCTTGTTTAGTTTAAAAACTCTTTATATGGACTTTCATTAGAAGTGTAGAACATTTTGAGTATTTGATAGCCTGAAAAAATATCATATTTCCAGCCAGATTTGTGTTGATTTTTCATATATATCATGGCCTTCTTTTCTAATTGGTAGTCATCATGATTAATTATAATGAGTTAATTGTATGTGTTAGATTTCATGCACTCTCATGCATTTTCCTTTTTGTGTAATGACTGCAGATTATTTCACACTTTTGGTTTCATGAAAACATTTTTTTGAATGACACTCAAGTAGACAAATTAGTGCAAATATTTGGCTCATTATGTGTCAGTTCTGTGAATAATTCTAATTATTAATTTAAACATTAAATACACTTAATTTCTCTGATGATACAGTTTGTTTCATCAGAGAAATTAAGTTTATGTTTTTGAATTGAATGTATGTTTTTGAATATAATTTTTTTTATTCTGTTTTTGAATTGAATGTATGTGGTTATCCTTTGATGCATTTAAACAATATACAACAGGTAGTACTAACTCTTCAGACCCAAGGGATAAACCACACAAATGCATTCAATTTATTTAAAAGTTCAGTGAAATAGGCATTTTATGGCCTTTTATTATATCTGATTTATGTTTAAATCAGGGTGTGGAGTTATCATTTTAGAGATTTTTGGAGATTTGCTAAACTTGTTTTAATGTTAAAATTTTTTGAAAACAAGAAACTCCTCTGGTTACCTAGTGCCCTGAATAAACATGAGGGCTACACAGCAACAACCAACAACCATGACTAAGCAGTGATTAGCAGGGGTTAACCACATAAACTGCAATAGAGGTTACAAAAGCAATTAGCATTATGCTGAGTGACATAGACCTTTGCAAAGGTAACCAAACCGTCTTTATGGTTCCATCTATTCTCCACCCACCACAGTTGGCTGTATCTTATTACCCTCTGGAATTTATTGTGATTGGTCTTCATCAGCCAAAGTTAAGCCTAGATTCACAGATGTTTTATCTTTGTAGCATGTTGTGGCTGCCTCTAATTTTTGTGGAAACCTTCTAACCCCTGGCAGCTCTTCCTTATCCTTCAGCAGTCATGTTCTTCGTGCGCTGTCCGTGGTTCTGAACATGTCTGCCCAAAATTCCCGCCTGGGTAGACTGGCCTCCTTGTTTACCAGCATGCCCACTGCTTTCTCTCGCAGAGTCAGGATTCCTTAGTACAGCAGTGCCCTGGGGCATGACGCCATAGACTCAGGACTGTTCAGAAGTTAAAGAAGCCTTTAGCTCTGAATGCTCATAAATGTCTAGTCCCCGGTTAACCGAGTACATTCTCCTGAACTACCTTACTTTATACTTCTCCTGTTACACTCTGGACATTTAACAAAACCTACACTTTACTGAACTCTTATGTCCTGTCACTCGATAGATAAGTCATAATTTACACTAACTCAATGGGGTTCTATGCTGCTGTCTCCTGTACAATAATATATATAGGCTGCAAAATTATTCGTTTTTTGCATCCTGAAAGCTTGCAACACCACTACACACTGCTACCCAACACTACTGTAACACTAAACTGCAACCGATATAAAGACCACAGTGGAAATGAAACTGCCACACAAGTTTAAATACGGCAGTTTTTATTTCTTCAAATATGAAATACATTTGTAATGTGCAGATGGAAAAAAAACAGTTGGTCAACAAACTTTTCTTGGCTTTGAAATGCCCCAAGGGTGCTAACATCCTGCCAACCCACTGCTGGAAAAAAGACACTGACATCAAATAGTTTTGCATAATAGTCTACATGTAGAGATTTCTGGATTAGATTACAGTGTAGGAAGTGGACACCACCACTGATAGCCCTTTGAAAAGCAAATGAGGCCTGGATGGTTTATCTGAGAGAACATCATGCACACCCAATTGCGATGTCCGCTCAGTAAAGATCTGGGCGTGAGTCTTCCACGATTAGATTAAAAAATCAGTCGTCATTAGATTGGTTACTCAGGCAACGGCTGGTGGTCATACTGGACGTAAAAGGAACCACAGGCAGAATTAGGATATTTGTGTGTTTAGGATATCTCACTGTGAAGAAAATGCTCAGTCTGACATTCACACAATATACTAATAAAGGGCCCACTCTGAAAACTAAAATGTCTTCCCTTTTTTTGAAGTAATAATTAAGTCTGTATGTAAACACTGTTAAAAACACTGTTCGAAAATCTTTTGTCAATACTGTCCTACTAATACACCCAATTTTATTTGAATTCTTTTTGTGATGAACTAACACTTTTACACATACTCATCCTTTTAGCGTCCTGCTTTCTGAATAAGGCACAACACAGGGCAGCCAATCAGAACAGAGCTCATTTACATGTACCAGTCTTAAAGACACAGTAATGAAAACATCCTGTTTAAGGAGAGGTACAAAGATGAATAGTGGTTGGAAAATGTCATGTCTAAAAACCAGACAAATATTGTTTATAAAACCATTCAAATATCGTAACAAGACACAAGAGAGAACATAAATCTATATGTAGAACATGAGACCTTAAAGAAACATTTACTGTGAATGTCATAATCAACCTGAACATTTGGAAGGAATGATACGTAAAAAATGTTTAATGATCAAAATTTCTATTATGACCAACCAAGTGGTGATTTACTTTCTATTGCTCTTGGTTTTGTTATCAGTTTTACAGTTTTCACTGTTATTCATAGATTAGACCTTGATGTATTTGTTTTTAGAGGTGAAATGAAATATAAAAGACATAGTGGTATTAATAAATATAAATCACTTTGAAAAATGAAAAAGGGCAGAGGGTTATATTTGGATTTTTACAGTCTCAGTCCTACCTTGAAATCAAGCTAGTACTCCAGTTCTCAGTGTAAAGTTATGATCCATTTCAAAACTGCTGTCCACCAAAAGATCAATCTTGCACTTGAGTGATGAAATTCGTGTATTTTTCTGTGTTATTTTCAACAAAAAATACAAAATAGGTGGAATATCTTTTTATGTCACCATATTTAAAATATTACTTGTGTTTGTAAAGACAATGGGCCATCAAGAGTTATAAAATATGCTACAAACTGATCCTAAACTTGAGGTGAAAAGGAAGAATTGTAATATTTCTTCACCCAGTTTAGTCTGAAAACTCTATTTAACCCTTTGAAATAATAATAATAATAATAATAATAATAATAATAATATAAAAATAAATAAATAAAAATAATAATACATTTTATTTGATACACTCTTTCCATTTGAGACAAATCTCAAAGTGCTACAAAGTGAATAAATTACTTAAAAAATCATGTAAACCCAAATTAATATGCTTCAATTAAAACCAAGTTATCC
>JBBJLS010000128.1:5700241-5720032 GCA_037577275.1 Bryconaethiops microstoma
GAATAAATTACTTTAAAAATCATGTAAACCCAAATTAATATGCTTCAATTAAAACCAAGTTATCCAGAAATAAAAATGAAAGAATAGATCAATTAAATTAAGAATTAAGAGTTTATAATCCTTTTTAAGAGTAAATTCTATTAAAAAGGAATGTTTATGTCCTTTTTTAAGGAAATTCCAGTCTAATTAATTGTAAAGTATGTAAGTGCAGAGTGTCCATTTCGCACACAGTGTGAACAGCACGAAATGGTTCTCTACATTTAACCCATTCACCAAGTGAAGCAGCGAGCAACCAGTAACACAGCGCCCGGGGAGCGGTGTGTGTGGGGACCTTGCTCAAGGGTTCCTCAGTGGTGCCACTAGCAGTCCTAGGATTTGAACCCCAGACTTTCCAACCAGGGACAACTATCTAACCACCAGGTCACCAGCTGCCAAAACAAAACTACAAAAGTGTATTAATCAGTATTAATAAATAGGCATTAATCAGTGAACAAGTGTATTAATCAGTATGCAAACTGGCTGAGGTAAGCTAAAGTTACAGGAGTGTGAATCAGTATTTTGAGTAGGTTCTGGCCATTTAAACTACACTGTGCAACACAAATGTAGACTGTGATCAAACTAAACATGACGCTGGTGCACTTTGTGTCCACACATTCAACGTTTGGATGCCATCAGCAATAAAGACGTAACCAAGTTGCCAAATGTACTGTTCCCAAATGCCAGAAAATCATGAGGTGTTTGATTTTTTTTTTTTTTACTGGAACTTCACCAATACATTAGATAATTTATCTTGTAACATCTAATCAACACATCTGCATTCATGACACAATTTAAATTCCCCATCTTTAAAAGAATTCATTCCTGCACTAAATACTACAATGAATGGAATTGTCAGTGTCCCCTGTTAACGTATCCCTGTATAAAAGTACAGTTTAAAGTAATACCATCTGGTTCAGATGTTAGTTTGCTGTAAGGAAATACACTTTAATAAATGCATTTCTTTACATACGGCAGCACACTGAAACAAATAAATGCTTATACTTGTTATACCTTTATACTATATAAAGCATAAGTATATTTAAAGAATATATTTTGTGTCATACTTTAGTGTGATAAAGAACATACAATTATGTATTAAAATATTTTTTTGCATGCTAAATCATACTCACTCATTCATTTTCTGTAACAGCTTAATCCGCACTTGGATCGTGGGTACCCGGAGCCTATCCCGGGGTCAATGGGTGCGAGGCAGGGACTCACTGTGAGTGGTAATTAATTGTCCTGTCAAAAGTGTTTTATGTAAAAAGTACATTTTAAATCAATGCATTTTAACTGATACTTTGGCATGCTTTAAGAAACACTTAATTAAATGAATCTCAACGTACTAAAGGACTTATTCGAAATATATTTTATTCTCATATCAAGTATTCGTAGTGCAGCAGAAATTGGGGTTTTAGCTAAAGCCAACCGAAGTTGCTCCACTGAGCATATATGTGCAATTCAGGCTTTCAAGTGGTGCAGTTGCCTGTGCGTTGGTTCTCTCATCTTAAATGTAGTCAAAAGACTACATTTAAGATTTAGATTTAAGATTTTAATTTGTATTATAGTTGCAGTATCACTTACTAAGTTATACTGTCCAATAACAGTCTAAAAATGACAAAAATAAATACACAAACATGGCGCAGCTTAAGATGTTTAAAAAGAACACCACAATCCATTTTAGTTATATGTAATCATTACTGAAGTACAGTTTAAATAGATTCACGTAGTCAGAAGTTGTTACAAAATAATGCATTTAGTAGGTATGAAATTATGCATTGTAATTATGCAACGTAAGCAATTGAAGTATGTCCTGTTCACATTAAGCGCATTCTTGAAAGGTGCACTTAAATATATATTATGTTCTTATGTGCGCTTGTTGGTGCATGAGCATTACATTCATAAAATGGCGTTATCTGGACTAATTGCTATTATTTGTAAACTATGGTTAATTTGAACACTGCTGTAGATGTCAAAACCATGGGACATTTTCATGATTAATGAATCAATATAAATGCTCCAAAATTACATGTAATAGAAACCTCTTTATATTAACTTACATCAGAAACAATGTTTTAATCTTCTTCTCTAAATTACCATTTTGGAGGTAAACATTTTTTGTACACAAACCTATTGAAACACAATCTTGAATCTCAACCCATTTATTTTTTTACCTTTTAATCAATTTGAAAACACCATCTAATATTTACTTAAATTTCACAGTGAATGCTCCTGCAGAAATGGTATAAATTACTGGGTTAAATGATAAATGAACTTCTCTGCTCTTTAGCTTCTTCTGTAAGGTTGGAGACACAAGATTTTTTCTGCATTTTCATTTTCTTGCATCTATTGAATCCAGTGCAATACACTGCAATGGACTCTTTCAACTTCTCTGGGTCCCACATTATGGGACTTTGTGAACGGTCATTGGAAATGCTTCAGGGCTGTCTGGACAGTTGTATTTCGTCATGCTTTAACAGAATCGATCGGTAACATTTTAACTCCACAAAGATAACACCAGCAGAAGAGAGATAAGAGGTTCAAGACAAACACTGAGGAAGATCATTGACATTCACATGGGTTTATGAAACGTTCATTCCTACACATCTACTTGCTGGGGTAAGAGGCATTATCTCAGCATGCCTTTTCCTGCTGCTTGTTGAAATGTGTTTTGTGTTTATTTTACAGCTCTTTAGCAAAATCTAATTAGTTTTCATCATGTAGAGATATCTGACTGCTTTGTTGCTTCTCTGAGTCTTGAATGAACTTACATTGATTCATAGAGATTGATCAGGAACATGCTATCAGGGACATTGACATCTTCTCTTTCTTAGAATATTCAGTCAGAGGCCTTTCTTCCTGATACAGCGTGTAGACCACTGGCTAGTGAAATCATCTGAATGTTGCATGGCAATCGAACCTCAAGAGGACACTTTTGAGCAAATAGTCAGACCTGTCACCAGCTTATTCACTCCAGATTGGCTGAGATAGGAAGGTCTTTGCTCAGTTTTGGATGTTTGCTCAGATTAATCGATTTAGACACGGTAAAGTCCGTTCCCTCCACAGAGATTATTAACTCTTAGTGTACATAACTTAGCCAAGAAGAATACTGCCAAAAACCCACTCTGATTGCAGTCGGCAGAGCATTCACTACGTCATTATTAAACTCAGTGAACCATGCTGCACACTGCTGCTGGCAAGTTTGCTAGTGATGTGGGGCCTCACGAGTCATTCATGTTTCTAATGATGCTTTTGTCAGTAATAATTCAGATCATTCATTTCCAATGCTCACAGGAGTACTAAGGAATCAGTAAAGAGATTATTGTACAGTTCACCAGCATGTTCCTGTCTTGTAAAAGGTTTGATGAATTACTTTCAGAGCATAAGTGATACATTTTGAAAGCAATTTGAGGTGCTTTCTTATATATTTTTAAGTACACATATCAGCCATAACATTACAGCCACCTACATAATAGGTCCCCTTTGGTCCACAAAAACAGCTCTGACCCATTTAGACAGACTCCACAAGACCTCTGAAGGTGAACTGTGGTACCTGGCATCAGTACGTCAGCAGCAGAATGGTTCTACCAGACTAATTTATCCAGCGAATCCCACAGATTCTCAGTCTGACCAAGATCTGGGGAATTTGGAGGCCAAGTCAACACCTTGACCTCTTCGAGATGTTCCTCAAAATAATCCTGAACAAAATAAAACACAATCAGTACTCTGTTGCTTCTCCTCAGGCTGGAATTCTTCGAGGTATAGAGATCCAGACTGTTCACTGGCCATGTTATTGAGTTCATATGACTTTTCTCAAGCTTCAACACTTTTTGCTCTGTGGTGAGATGCATTATCATCCAGAAAAAGGACTTCATCGCTACCAAACCTTTTTTCTATGGATGGAATAAGAAAAGTGTCCAAAATGTCAATGTACACCTGTGCATTCACTGTTGAGATAATGATTGTCATTGCCATGGTCCTTACCTGACATGCAACGTCAGATCGTTAATGACGGGAGAATGTTGCTTGTTTTCTTCAGAAAGTCATCATGTTCCATTAGATCAGCACCAAACAAAAGTCCCAGCATCATTTTGTTGGCCAGTGAAGACTTGTGACTAATCACTGAATATCACTTTCATCCAGTCATTCACACACCATGACTGCTCCTTTTTAGCCCACTGTCACCTTGTTTTCTTCTCATCAGGTGTTAGTACTGGCCTTTATTTGGCATTTATTTACGTAAATTCCATTTCTTTTAGCCCATTTATTGCATTCCTACCCTTTCTGCTGATTTGTTTGTTATTTGTTTTGTGGAGCATTTTCTGTTTTCAAGGCAAGTAGTTTCTATTCTGATGGGTTTACATCTGGTCTACCCATATGTTTTCCTTTTATAATCTTCCCATTCTGTTTAAACTTGCAAAACATTTTAGACACAATTTACTGGGAACAACCAAGATCTTTTGCCAAACTCTGTGTTGGATTTCCTTTCCGAAGGACTTTTATATCCCGCTCTTTTGTTTCAACTGTTTCACGTAGCTCCATCTCTCGATAATGAGGGCAGGCGCATAGGCAGACTTCCATTTTAAATAACTTTTATTTAGAAAACAAAACAGGCACGAGGGCCTAACCAAAACTCTAAACTATAACAAAGGAGACTGGAACACAAAACAAACAGGCATAACTGACTGTAGAAAAACATGATGGACTGTGGACCGACACTCAGGTCCAACACAAAACAAACTAAATACAAAACATAAAATTCCACAAATCAGTCAACTCAAACATCACTTTCCCTGAGCACACCGGTCAGCTGAAACACATGATGTGAGCAAACACAAAACCAGTGTGCTCAGGCATCAAATAAGAGTCCCCTGAATACAAACAGAAAAGGACGGCTTCTAGCGGCCGCTAACCGTCACAAACTGATAACCTTCTTCTCTGTTTCCTTTCAGTTAGCCAGGTTCAACAGGTCTTTTTCGTCTGCAAGCACTCTCTATTAACTACAGACTAATTCACATTTTTAGACTTGTACCATTGTTTGTTTTAGAAAAGCAAATTACAAGGTTATTCCATAATTCTTTGCCTTCACAATGAGTGGTTCCATATTTTTTTTACTCAGTGTGGAAAAAATGACATCAGTTTAAATGGTTTAATTGCATTTGTTTGTGGTATGATTCATAAGGTCAGAATGTTCAGCTACAAAAACTGCTTGGTGTCATATCTGTGATTTGCTTATTTGCTACAAAGTAGAAAAGTTGGGCGAACATCCTCTAAGTGATTGTTTTAACTGGATCTATCTATCTATTTAACCTGTTTAAATGAAAAAACAAAACAAAAAAAACATTGTGTTCCACAAGGCTATGTTCCAGGACCAGAACTGTGTACATGATCTATTAATAAAGCTGGAAAACCATTGTTTTTTTTCTACAGATAGTACTGTCATGTATTATTGTGTTTACATGGCAACCCTTGCATTAGAAAAATGATAGGTTGTAAATCTTTAAATCCTGCCCTTTTTAAATAGAAAAAAGGTTTTGTTTTGAGAACAGAAAAATCAAACTATGTTGACAGTCCTGGATTATCGTAGTCTTTGTACCAGACACAATGAGTTCCAGAAGGATGTCTGGTGACAGGAAATTCTTTGGAAATGAATTTAGGGGTATCTGTTTGGGTCAGATAACTTCCACTTCTTCCAGTCTGCTGGACTGTCAGCAGAAAATCCAGCCTATGTACCAGAGCCCAAAGAGCCTGTTCCTATAAACAAGCCCCACTAGGGAATGGAGTTAGCTGTTGTTAAGATGCTTAGTTATCTTTGTTAGCTTGTTCGTTAGATACAGAATGACAGAGAATTACAGAGAATTTAAATGAAGACTGAAAATGTTCGCTTCAGAGAAATCCCAGATTTATTTGATATATTTGTTTAAGCCATGTATCAAATGGAATGAATGCTGTTTGAATTGCTGCATTGTTTTAAATTCCATAGCAATAGTTATATTCATTTAAATCTGATTGTAACTTGTTTAATACTGATGTCAGCTCAAAGTGACTCATGTTGCATTAGTAGTGTCAGACTTCAGCACCAGCTGTACTTGTTTTATTTATTGCAACAGTCACTCACTTTACATCTATATCTATTAAACGATCAGATTATCAAACAATCATCCCTGGCTACTCTAAAATGTAGTGTGAGTTCAGCACAAATGGGCCATTAGCTTAAGTATGATGATTAAGCCATGTACTGTACATGCTCTTTGACTGTTTGGAGTCCAACAAATGTATTTTCACAAATAAAACAAGGGTGTTTGTCAACATTTTTTGACTGGAAAAAAATCAAAAATGTAATTTCACAAAGAATACATTGAGCGAAGTGACAAAAACTACATAAGGATGTATAAAAAGAATCAGAATCGCGTTTAGTGGCCAGGTATGTGAGCGAGCACATACAAAGAATTTGATTCCGGTCGACGGTCTCTATTAAGCACAACATTACAAAACAATAGTATGTACAGATACAATGAACAATGTACTGAACAATATAATATACAATAATATACAATCTACAACAAGACTTATATTTTTATTTATATTTATACAATATGGTATAGAATTTAGATCTTATCAAACAAATGTCTTTTTTATTTGACAGAATGGGTTTTAAGTACTTTTAAAAGCACTTTTCTGCACATGCTAGGTAAAGTGGAACACAATTTAAGGCCATTGTAGAATATTATATAATTATATAAATGACAAAGAATTAAAATACAGCATAAATGGGGCATTGAGTTTAACACGGAGTGAGAGGAGAGTAATCATCTGTGATTTCTTACCATAGCAGGAAACATAGCAAGGGCCCTATTCACACCTAGCATTAACATGCATCTTAATCGATCTGATCACAGATGGGCAGCTCTAAATACAGGTGTGAGCACACTCAAGAAGCACTGAGGAAGCATTGAGATCCAATCATTAAGACAATATTCACAGGTGGTTTGGGGAGCCACATATGGGCGCATTCTTTTAGCAGTGTGTATGCATATGGGTCCTCCAATGTGGACAGGATACGTTATTTTAGCGGTGAATGTGTCCAGTGCCACATCGAAGGACCACCTAATCAACTGAAGTCCTCAGTAAAAGCAGAGGTATGTACTCATCAGACCTGTTAACCCTCCCCTTTTTAATGGGTTTCTCATGCATTGTAGACTTTTCCCACTGTCTGTGAGTACAATAACTGGGGTCTGAAAGTAAGGAGAGTTTTCTAGCTCTTTCTATGGTTTTTAACTGATGATCAGGGCAAAGTATGGAGTTTTAATATTTTCTTGTATTTTTCATGTCCTCACTCCCCTGCCCTCCTTGGTTAACAGTTGAAAATCTTGGAAAGCACCAGAAAATCGCCCTTATTTTCAAACTCCAGTGTTGACAGGCATGCTACTCATTAGAGCACATTCTAATGCCAGGTGTGAACTGACATACTTAGCGCTATCCACTTATGTTGGGATCACACAAGATGCATGTTAATGCCAGGTGTGAAGAGCCACCATTCAAATGACCTTGTTTTGAAAAGCTAGTTATTAAGCTAGTTCAGTAGTAACCCTAACCCTAACAAAAGCATTTAGACGGCTTGTGGCAAATCAAAAATACGAAAATCAGTGTCCAAAAGTCACTGGGGAAAAGATGTTTGATTTCATTGCTCTTTGATCTAAAGCACAAGAGAATTAAGCAACAAAATGGGACAAATGATATATTATAATTCAGTAGATGCAGTGCAGGTAACAGAAGTTTTTAGGAGATGTGGAAAAATGCAAGATAATGTGTAGTTTTCAGGATGCTTTTTCAATCATATTTTAAGGATTATAACACTTTGTTTAGTTTAGTATATGAACCGAAAAACTCTGAAATTACTCAGTTGGATCATGTTTAGATTTGGTACTGAAATGTTTCTCCAGACTCCAGCATATATTTGCTGTTGTGTAAAATGAGCAATGTGCTGCCACCTGCAGTTATGGGCCTCCCTTGTGACTTGTGGACTGTTTTTTCTGTATTTTTGACATTTTGAGTCAACAGTTGATATAAAAACCGTCAGTAGCATCAGTAATGTTTATTGATACTAATAAGATGAACCACAACTGCATATCATAGTTTCAGAAAAAAAAATAAGCCTAATGCACTGTTGCACTACTGACAGTTGCAGATTTTACTTATATCAAAGTCAAAGTCAAAATGAACTTTATTGTCATCTCAACCATATACAGGTATACAGAGAGACGAAATGGTGAAGCTCAGGTTCCACAGTGTACATTTATTGTAACAGATATATGATATTACAGCGAAACATCGCAAATAAGATGTAAAAAGCAGCCTGAGTATACATCCTGAAAAGAGTAGCCTGAGTATACATCCCTAAAGGTTTGTGCGTTCTTAAAGAGTTGTGCAAACAGTATAGACAATATATACATACAATTATGTAATGTTGGAGGTAAAAAGTGTATGTCCTTTGACTTTGTAAGGAATATGCACATAAAAGGGCTTATGAGCTTCAGATTCAGCTATAGTGTGTGATGCAGTTGTTTACAAAGTCCATTATTCAGAAGCAATGGCTCTACCACTTAAAAGCTTATGCTTATTGATTCATGTGGTTTGTGATCACACAAGGCTAATGCAAACAACACACAGAAACACGCATACACACACACACATACATATACACACACACACACACACACACCCCAGAGTTTAAGAGATTGGTCTATGAAAAAAGGTCATCACCATCATCATCATCATCATTTACAGAAGCCGAGCGTTATAGAGAAAATAACAGGATGGTGATGTAAATTATGTAAAAGATTTGAGACGTAACAAAAGAATGAGATGATAGGGGAATAATAAATAAATAAAAACAACAAGATTAAAATGAAATAGATAAGAGTAAAACAATAAAAGGGATTGGAGTAAAATACCCAGATATATAAAATAGAATAAGGGAATTAACGTGACTACAAAGTGACTACAAAGTGACACTAAAAGTTTTTAAAACTTCAGCAGAAGGAGTGAGTCAAGCTTAAACACATTTTGTACCATATTACGGTCACTGGTGCCCCATAGCATAAAGTCTGATTTACCCAGCTCAGTAAAAGCTCAGTGGACCCAGACTGTAATGAAATTACTTCAGCAAGTTTGGCAGAGTTCATTATTAACAGTGAGCCTGGAAATTATACATGGTGGTATCTGGTGGATGAGAGCGTTGAAAATAAAAAAGGAGTCAATGAGTTTCCCTTCACACAGATAGAGAGGGCTATCTAACTCGCAGTAATGAGTCCTGTATGAATCTCTACAGAGTAGAGTGGTAAAGACTCTGGGCCTTATAAGGTGTATGTATGCTGACTGCAGAGAGAAGGGCTTGATTAAATGTTGAAGAGTTGAGTCAATATTATGAAAGTTTATAGTATGACAAATGTCACTAAAAGCAAGGTTTACAAAAACGATTGCTCACTGAAATGCAAAAACCACAGACCAGTATTTGGGAACCTAACACCTCTTTCTTAGTGATCCTAATGCAAGCGTTAGGGTGGTGATCCAGATCAAAATCAAAGAAAAGATCAAAAGCTTTTATCACTGCTAGTGGATAAAACTAAGCCAGGTAAGGTTGATTTAATAGGATCTCATAAATTGCTGGGCTTGTATTCAGTTGGGAAAGTTTGTGGTGATCCCATACTTCTTTCAGGTGATGAGATGTCTTATTTAGCCAAGCTAGCATTAACCAAGAAATGCTAAACCTGAAGGACATGTAGAGATTACTGTGGTCCCTGTAAGAACACCTTATGCCAGTCTTTCGAACTGTCCACTGACCAACCAGATACTGAATGATTTGATGAAACGATTAACAAAATAGAAACTTTGCTCACTGAGACTCAAAACCACCTGTTAAGCCCTGACTAAAGACAACAAAGTCCTAAAACTTAAATGACCTGGACAATAGATCTAGGTCCAACAATACGCGTATAACTGGCCTATCAGAAAAACACACATATTTGAAAATAAAATTCAATCAATTGCACAGCCCTAATTTGACCTGATAGAATCTCATTTTCTCATTTTTCTCCAAATCAGACATTTTGTGTAATAAAATACAGCTGACTTCTTAAAAATGCCGACTGCACAGACAACATAGGTAATCTCTCCCTACCTACACAACATGCTTAATCTCCGTTCCCTATAACAATATACACAACTGCAAACATTACGAGGCTTTGTGAAGACAACTTCTGAGTGGAGAAGACAGACGATTCATTAAGCAGTGCTTGATTTGGTGTATGCTACATGTACGTCTTGTCGTCATCATAAAATATTTTGTGCAGATATTTTCAATTGCTAATGTGGGTTAGACATCCCTGCTAACCCATATGTGCCATGCTCAGCTTCACTTTAAAAGCAGGGCCCATTATTATCATTAAATTTACTGTTTTACTTGTTAGATGCCTTATTCTCCACTTCTGGAAGGAATAAACAAAACCGACCTTCACTAGATGGCTTAGAGACACATCCCTCTATCCAAAACTTCAACTTGGACACCTTTCTTAGAATTTCCCCTTCTAAATTGAATTTTACAATTGTGTTGTGTTTAATGTGTTTAATGATTGTACAGTTACATAATGGCATAAAACCACATTATACTGGGGTGGATAAAAGGGCTGGATTGGGTGGGATCCAGGACAAAGGGTTGGTAGAGGTTATGGGGTGGTAGAGCAGGGTATGTTGTATTTTGTAACAGTTTAAATAATCCTGAAAAGGCAGCTGTTTACATTTTTATACTACACTTTATTATTTTTTTTCTTTAAATAAATGGGCTTTTCAGAAAATCATTAAAAAAGACAAGATTATTGGTGTTGATTGTAGTGGCATTTTTAAGTCTACTAGTAACACTAGTATTAATAATAACTGAAATATTGAAACATTTGTCACAGGATTCCAGTAGTAACTTTGCAAAACAGTGTAAAAAATGTTGTCCTCAAGGACCTGTGAACCTAAGTTGCTTGGGTGAATCCCATCCTTCCAAAAAAAAAAAGAATGGACGATTCCAGAAGAGATTAAAGTTGTCAATAAAAGTCTGTTGTGAGTCACACTTTTTGGAGCCAACTCTGAAGATAAAAAACGACCTGCCTCTCTTATCCAGGGAACTATTAGGCCAGAAATAAGAACAGTTTTTTAGCCCTTCAAGAAGACAATTAGTATCAGAATCAGAAAACTTTATTGATCCTGGAGGAAACTGCTTATGTTACAACAGCACAGAGACACAGAGACACAGAGACAAGAACAATATCAAATATAAAGTCTAAATAAATCCAACAAAAGCTCTGCAGAAGATACTCAAAATGAAACACACTGTACTATATACACACATGCTGGGGTATTAATACTATAAATAAGTGACTTACAGTTAAGTGAATTACTAATAACACAAATGTTGGATAGGAGTATGTTACTGCACATAATAGGGATCAATGGCAGATCAGTAATATTGACATTAGCAGTGATATTTCATATTGTAAGTCTGGTGCACATAATAAGAAGACTAAATTAAATGATAATTAAATGATTTAGCATCCAGTAAGAAAACTGCACATGATATTGCACATGGTAAGACTAGTGGACATAAGATACTGCACAGTGATAATGTTTTAGCACATGATAAGAAAAATGACAAAATAGCTGGCATTATTGCACATAATAATAAGACAATAATGCACATGATTACAATGTCTTAAACCCATTAAGTCCTGTATGAACAGTTCTGAGCTTTGGTCCATAATGTCATTGCAACCCACAATTGAATCACCAATTATCAGAGTGGAGGAAGTAGAGACAGTAGTCCTGTTGCCTTGTAACCAGCAGTGGAGAATCCTGTGGCAGACTGTGGAGGCACTGCTACCTGATATCTTCCAGTGAGGAACGGCAGTACCCAGCATCCAGCATCGAGGAGTGATGGACTCGCTGACCGGCATCCAGTGGCAGGAAGTGATGCTCCTGCTGTCTGACAGATGTACCCTGTGAGAAAGCCTCCTGTCTGGAGGGGTGTCAGTGTGATGATAATGGCCAGGGTGCCTCATGCTTGTACATTCTTGCTTTGGACAAATACATTGGCTGTTTGGCCAAGGAATGTGCAGAAGAAGAAGAAGAGACATCTTCCATCTCTTCCAGAACGAAGAGTCTGTTGCTCAGTCTGTGAATTCATGTTAATGAGTGATAGGCAGAGCATCTATCATATTATCCCTGGCACCAGATCATAACTCTTCTAGAGTGGAGGAAGTCAGTTCTCCAGTTCCCTAAGTCAGTAGGTTTATCGTCCTTTTAAATTTGATAAAGCACTAAAATTTTACCTTCCAACTCGTCCTGATCATAACGGCCACAATCAGATAAGACTTGGACACACACAAACACACAAAGACAAGTAGCTTTTTACTTTTAAAACAAGAGACAGCGACATGGCAAACTCTCTACCACACATACTATCTATCAGATGTGGTAACATCGACCTGGCACGAGTCTGGGGGCAAGCTGAGGTCAAAGTTGGCTCTTGAAGGTCTTCTAAGAATACTACTGGAGTGTTTCCTCAGTGCTGGAAACACATGTAAGCTCGGAATGGATTACACAGTTCAGTCCTTTGGTGTCTAAAGTATTCCATCGCCTTTCTTTCTAGCCATATTGTGGTTTATGCTTTTTTGGATCTATCAGAGATTTAAAAAAAATCATTTTAGAGGTCCTACTTGTTCTCAGTGTGCATAAAAAAACATTGGCAATGTTTTCTCTAGTAGTAAATTTCAGAACAGACTGTTTCTTCCTTTTTTGTTTCGCTCTGCTTAAAATGTCATGCATGTTTAGAGTTTTTGTAGTTTGTCATCAAGTGTGGAAATGATTAAAGCAGAGTCATAAAAATGGAGCTTTAGTTGCTATCTATTAAAACACGAAATTACATACCATTTCATAGGCCATCAATAAGGCAGAGCTACCAGTGGTTCTACTCTGTATGAGTCTTCCTTGTGGCCAGCTTCTCAGACTAGGCTCTAATGTAGAAACCATGGCATGAGATGACCCATGGCAGTTAATGTGTCATGTGGGGTTTGCCACAGACATTTGATGTGGGCCAGCAGGACTTATGGCTGGTGGCAGCCAGCTTTCCTTGGTTTTAGTAATGGTGTGTTATTACTGTGTGTTCCTACCCAGGGACGCAATGGAGCAATGTAACTGTGAGAAAACTGAACTCAATTTAAGTATGGAAATAAATTTATACATTAAAATGACATTTTTACTATTTTTATTTGGGTTGTTTGTTTTATATTTGTGCATGTTTTATTTTGTTTTCCTTTTAAAACCCCTCATAATTGCTAAAAAAATGAAATCAAGAAATCGAAGAATAAAACTTACATGACTACTATCAATGTAAGCCAAGTGAGTGTTAGTTGTGTATTACCATTTAAAAAAACAATTCCACTGCAAATGAAATCTATGGTATCAAACAAACAGGGTTGTGTAGTGAAAGAATTAGCATATGTTTTCAACATATGCTGTCAAGTAAGACTTTAAAGTCAAGTGCTCCTTCTAAAGTCGTTAAGAAACTAATCTGGCTATATCCTTCTTCTCTGAACATCAGACTCTCCCAAGTTGCACAACTATGTTTCATCAGGAGCTCACAAGTTTGAAACCCAGCAATACTACACAAAGTCCAAGAGAGAGTAATTGGCCTCGCTCTCTTTGGGTGGGTCAGGTGGCTCTTTTCTTTTCCCCTCGTCACTTGACGGGATGCTAGCCAATGTGTCTTTTAACTGACGTAACAGAATTAGCAATTAACATTCTTCAGATTTCTAAAAGTGTGTTGAGCTGTCCAGTGAAGTTTTCTATCTTTCAAAGTGGCAGATTGAAAGATGCAGAGCCTGGCTAGCCCTCACCTTGCCAGCTTAGTAGCACTGGAGGCCAAGGAGACCTAGTTGAGTGGGTGAAATTGGACATGACTAAACTGGGTAGAAACTTACATAGATAAAAATAAACATAGATAAAAGATTAGACAAGAAGTGAATAACAGAAAGTTATTCCAGGAAAATTATGACTAAAGGGTTACTCCAAAGATGTAAAATGTTCCAACTGAGACTCAGCCAGACTACTCCCTGGATAACAATAAAACATTTCCACCCCTTGATGACTGCAAAGTATCCAATCTAGTCACACACAGACTGCACGCACTGTACTGTCATCAAGCCCATGACATAGATCCTGTGAATCAGACTTGGTCTGACAGCAGTGGTAAATTAGCTCACTGGAATACATACAATAAGTCTGAAAATGCATGCAAAACAGTGCATTTTTTGTTGTTTGATCTTTAAAATTGCTTTGCCAGACTGGTGCGTGGACAGACATACTGTAAACAGCAATAGAGACAAGTGAAGCATTGTGCTGCTCCAGGTAGATGCTATTTAACACCTACAATTACGTCCCATCTGAGCCTACTCAAATTTTCACTTTTACGCTCACAAAAGAATCTCCGAAAATGACTAAAGTGGGACAGTCTTCCGTTGGTCAGCAATAGACAGACATTGCCATGTGTGGGTATAGTATGAATCATCCAGTCAAACATCTGGTATTTACCCCAGTGTCTGACCAAGTGTCTACCGCAGCTTGATAAACAAAGTTCCAACCCGACACTACACTCTCAAACTGAAGGTTCCTAAATGACTTGGACTCATGAATCCAGGGAATCCAGGGAATCCTAATTCTCACAGAACCTGTGTATCATATGAACGTTTTTTAAAATTATTTAAATGTGGATCTTCACACTCTCTCTCTTGTTTATAGAACTATTTATTGAAAGGTTGTTAAAAAGGAATGGATAAAAAACATTGTTCTATGACACTGAGCTATGATGTTCAGTTCTAGGTACCTTTATATTTAAGAATACAAAACACACTCCAGAGTTCAATAAAAGACTGGCAGGATTGTGTCAGCAAAACAATATGAATAAAACGATCATTTCCTCAGTGTTATGGCCATCATTATGAGTGCTGTCATTATGAATGTGCCTTGTCTTGCCGGAAATATCGTATTTATGAGAAGAGTGGCCATGGACGCTACAATGTGGTAATTATTTGTAGAAAGCTGATGAGCCACAACTTTCCGAGTTTGGGGCATAAACAAAAAAATATTGGTAGCTGATGTGATTTGGATTGAAACCACACATAAACACGGCAGAATAAACTTTTTTTTAATATCTTACTCTCATCCATTAATGAAAAAACTGATATAGGCACAGACTAAGGAATACCTTTATCTAGGGGTGTAATGATATAGTCAACTCACAGTTCAGTTCAATAGACGATTGAGGGCTTATGGTCCGATACGTTCAAAATACATGCAACAATGTTTAAATGAAAGCTATTCAATATACTTGTAATAATTAGAATGGAGAAAAATAAAGACTGTAAGGCAGTGAGAGAGTGCTTTAAGACAGCAATGCCCTGGACTAGGTTGTTTGGCACTTGTGAAAAACTACAAACAATACAGTCACATCAAATATTGTGAATGTTTGTTCTCCATGATGCAGCATCAAATTTCCACGATGCACTGCATGACACTTTTGCATTGTAATATCACATCATTTCGACGCATCGTCACACCCCAACTTTTAACTAGATTAAAACATCACTTGTCTAATGCACATCATCTGGTCTTTATTTTGTTATCCTAATGCAAAACAAAGGCAGCATAACAACCACCAAGAAGTTCTTGATCTCTACATTCTTCATATTGCCATGTGGGTTTTACCATGCACAGTGAATGTATCATCTGTTTTTAGTAGAAATTATTTGTGAGATGATCCAGTCTTGATTACATAAGATAATTTTATGCTGATAATTTGGACACAGTGAACAACGTTTTGCCATTCTTTTTAGATCAGAAAGGGAATAGTTTCTTTTTTACTCAGCAGTTTGATCAATGCTGTTTATCATGTTTAAATCACTATGGCATAAATAAGGTTTGCTCCTTCTTTTCTCCTGCCAGATGTGTGTGTGTGTGTGTGTGTGTGTGTGTGTGTGTGTGTGTGTGTGTGTGTGTGTGTGTGTTTGTGTTTATGTGTGTGCGCAGGGAACTGATTGGCTCACAGTTACTTATCCATTTGGTGAATGAAAAGGGGTGTAAGCTAAGCTTATCACTGACCTGGACAGACTGTTCCTACAGGAATGAATTACCCAGCCTCTAAAAAATCTGTGTTGAATATCTTACCTAAAATAGCCTTTTGTAATCGACTTACTCATAAGAAATATACTCATTTCCTTTGTATGGGGGGGAGGTTATAAATTATTCTGTAGATTATATCTACCAAGATAAGAGAGGGAGGATTATGAGAATATTATAGTGAAGCTGATTATCCTGAGGCTTGCTCTTTTTTCCCCCAATTTCTGTTTAATAAAGTCTTCAAAACCACAGTCCAAAATTATTGGACAGATTGTCTACCTGAAATATTTAATTCTGCTAAGAGGATTACATTTCTTAATACTGCTAAGTGGCCTGGTCGACATTTGGATTTAACTTCACCTCAGACAAACACACCATACTAACTTGGATAATAACACTTGATTAAGGTCCAAGTCCCGAACAAAGCACACTGAATGCCTCCTGCTGGGACTGCTCAGTTTCAAAATTATGAAACTTTTAGGCATTTCTGTAACCCTTAATTATCCCAAGAAAACAGAAGTGTAGACAGGTTTTGTCTGTGTTGGCTAAGACATAAATTGATGTATTCAAAATATGCACTCTCAATGGATTACTCTTTTGACAATCCAGGGGTTCTTGCTATGAGATCTGATTGCAAAGTGTTTTTTCTTGTTTGTTTTCAGAGAAACACAATCTTGTTCAGCATGATTAGTGGAGATTTGGCATGCCGAAACATCCAAAAGATCCAGGTAAGAGAGCAAAACAGCGTCTTAGAGAAATGAAACAATGGCAGACTGTCCAAAGAAAACCATAAAGCAATGCCCAGAGGACAGCGCATTTTCTTGGATGATGGTCCTTGTCTGATACCTAGGAGAGTGTGTGCTCACAGCGTGAGACGCAAGTGGCCACAGCCAGAGCCAAGGACAAAGGATCAAACTGAGAAAACCACACATGAACTGATGAAAACAACAACTTCATTGTGCATCCGTCTGTCCTTATCGGGGACCCCTCATTCTCTCTCATTTCCAACCCCTCAACAACACCCCCCCGGCCCATTTTTCATGTGGTAACGAATGTATAAGGAAGCACTACTTTGTGAGATTTTTCAGTCGAGGGGAAAAAAGAGGAGCAATTCAAGGCCTTGTAATTGAAAACACACACTGAGTCAGAGAAGCAGAGCTACCAGGGGACGGAAGAGAAAGCCCCAATGAACAAAGGTTTGAATTGCGAAAGAGACAAACTAGACTCTGCGTGACATCTGACTAAATACTCTCATTGTTTTTCTCCCCAAAAACAAGTATCAAATAACCAGTGGAGGGACAGAGCAGAGGGATGTCTGCAGAGCCCAGACCTGCCGTCTTAACTTCCCCCAACAAGGCTGAGAAACAATTCTCCCGCTATTACAACAACGCACCCTTGATAAATGTTTATCCGTCTGACTTTATAAAACAATGTAACCCTCTGCACTACGAACTTGGAAGCGTTTCTGGCTTTAGAAAAGATTTGCGGCTCTCAGGGAGTACTGTTAATGCTCTCGGTTGTGTGTTGGCACATGTGCGTGTTGTGGTGAACATTTCTGCAAAACAGCCTTTCTGAGGGCAGCGCAGGCCATCAGTAGGTGGTCAGTTTAAACTAATTAGACATTCATCCTGAAGTTTTCGCTAGTCCCAGCTAATGGTTCTCCTCATACATGTGGCAATGTTATCTCAGCATAGGGGTAATATTAGTCACTCATTTCCCAATGTTTGTGCTGTTATTTCCTTGGATCCTTGTAGATAAGGCTGGTGAGAACGTGCGCGTGCAGCAGTAGCCTTTTCGTGTTTTAAAACCATTTTGTTTTTTTGCTCTATCGGTTTCTTATCTAATGGCTGCTTTCGAACCGCCGTGCAGACTGAAAGCCTGGTATTTCTCTGGCAGCTGTTGTGAGGTGCATTTTTTTGCCTTTTTTTTCTCTCCAAACATCCTATTGAAATTCATGATGAGTCAGATTTTGAAAGCTTGGCAGACCAATGGGACAGCTCGTCCCCGCCTCTCAAACGAAGCGCCATTGTAATGTTGGTCTAATTGCCCTGGTATACACTAGAACTAGGCCTGAAAGGAAGTGGACAAAAGTTCACAGTGGGTCACTTTGGCTTGCTAAGATGAAAGCAGAGTCCATTTTTAATTAGGATTAACCCAAAATGTCCTTTTACCCGTAACTCTATAGAAGCTGGTAGTGTCTTATACATTGACCCGTCACAGGCAAAGTCCCTTTAGTTGTTGGATGGCCCCACTACACACACATCACAAGTTTGTTAAATGGGTTTAGTTTTGGCTACACAAATGAAGGCCTTTCATCTAGGGCTGGCAGTCCCAACCTCATTTGGAGGTTAATATGTCACTCTATGAAATGCTGTCCTGCATGGACAACATTCCCTATGTGGGTTCATCCTCTTGGCTTGTGTCAATGTCTGAATGCACAGTGCCCCAGCAGGAGGCCCAGAGGAGATAGAATGTGTACATGCCCTCACATAGCAAAATGGCAATAATTACCTTTGACATACTTCTAGTAGTGTTTTACAATTCAACTGGTCACATTGTGAGAGAAGAGTGTTGATCATTAAATAAGACTTGATTCAGGTGATCACTAATCAGTATCTCATAAAGCGGAATGAGGTCCTTGTGTAGGAATTTAACAGACACTGGCATGGAATGGTTGTCAAACTCACAGAGTTGCTGATTTAAAAATTAATTGCAGTGGTCTCTTCTTTTTTATTATATACAGGGTGGGCCACGGATAAGTAGTGCGCCTCAGACGATAGTATGGCAAGATGAACGAGCAAGTGGATTGTTTTTATTCACTTACCCACAAGTTACAGTGATCAAGGCAGGGTTTCTCCGGGCAATGGTGTATTTTATCATCGTATTCCAATCTTGAATTTAGCGTGGAAGCAGTTTTGGAGGCAGGCTATTTGTTCATGGCTACTTATTCATGTATATTGGACTAGTTTGTCTAGCAAATCAGGGGGATTTTTAGGCAAAGACCATTTTTTTTTAATGCTACAGTGACCCTGCTTATGACCGGATGTCCTACTTTGGACCACTTTTGGTAAACCATAGAATACTGGGAACACCTCCACAAGACCTGATGTTTTGAAGGTGCGCTGACCCAGCAGTCTAGCCATCACAGTTTGGCCCATGATAGAGTCGATCAGATCCTTACACTTTTTTCCTGCTTCCAGCACCTTAACTTCAAGAACTGCCTGTTCACGTGCTGACGTGAACTTTATTGAGATCGCAATAACAATGCATTTAAAACATGCTTTCTTTGAGCCACCTGTTACATTATCAAACACTGTTTACATTAAATTCATTTTTTGTCCATTTATTACATTACACTGTTACTATATGAGTTCTTACATGAGTTATTTTGCTTTTGCTAGTAACATTTCCATCAATAGCTGCTTCACAAAGCCAGTAAACACTTCTGGTGGATACACACACAGACACACACACACACACACACACACACACACACACACACACACACATACACACACACACACACACACACACACA
>JBBJLS010000128.1:5720778-5767362 GCA_037577275.1 Bryconaethiops microstoma
ACACACACACACACACACACACACACACACACACACACACACACACACACACACACACACACACACACACACGGCAACAAACACTCAGAGGGGGCGGCATAGCATGCTGAGGGACAGGGCAAGAGTTTGTTTACGCAAAAAAGCCTTCAAATGCAAATTGTCCCCACTTGTTAGACATGCAGCAGCACCACAGGGCAGCAGGACTCAGACTCTGACTGGGTAGTGAAATGTTCCATTCACCAGATCACTGAGGTTCTTGTCTGTCTGTCTCTTTAACTAGAGTTTTCAACTTACCTGGTTGCCATCATCTTTTTCTGCCACCAGCACCAGGCAACAGGAATTACGGGATGGTCATGTGTTCTTCATGTTGTGAGCGCAGAAGGCTTAGTCAAACCCTGCTTACGTTTACAGTGAGAACTGTACTCTCCCTGTATGTGCCTGGTTAGCTCAGTTGGTAGAGCATGACACTCTTAATCTCAGGGTCTTGGGTTCGAGCCCACCGTTGGGTGTTATATGTGCTGGGGCAGCTGGTAGTCTAATGATCATGAAGGTGTGTTCTCAATTCCCAAGATTACTGAGATATCCCTGAGCAAGATTCCAGCCCCTGGGCTCTGTTCCTTGGTGAATGGGTTAAATGCAGAGGAGTATGACAGAATGGTCACTTTCACTTCTATTCAGAAGCACAAAAAGCAAGCAGCTGTGTCTGAGCAAGTGTAAAACAGGACTTGCAGAGATGCTAGTCTAATTTCCAATAAAACTGTGAATAAATCCTTTGAGTAATGGGAAGAGCTCCCTCTCGCCCACAAGGACAAACAGCTTTTGTTTCTCTCGTGCATGCTCAGAGGCAAAAATGGCTTTATTGGAAAATGGCTGTGGTATTTTTCCGAAAGATCAGTAGGCCTCATTAAAGAAGTCATTATAAAACTAGAAAGAGCATATGACACATTGCAGCTCAGACAGATGACCTATTTATGAGTGACTGTTAGTGCATCTATAAAACATACAATGGACTTTTCATGGATTACATCTCACAATAGCTAATTCCATTCAAGTCGAGGAAAATATGAACTAATCACAGTCCAGTCTGCCATCACCGAGGGCATGCTGGGCTGGCAGTCTGGGTGAAAAACTGCCATTCTCCATGCTATACAGTGCTGAACGGATCAGCAGTGTAATAGGCATTGTTTCTAAATACCTGTTTTTCTTTTCCCACTGTTGTGTATCTAAATTTCTAAGGATTAGTAGTTTTGTTTGAATCCTTACCTTCATACAATATTAAGTTATGATAGACACATTTTTGAGGTCAGATATGCCCCCATAATTCTGTCTTTCAAAAAGAATAACGTATAGCCTGAATTAATATATAAAGAATATCCCTGTGAAATATGAAAATATAGTGAAAACATCCCATTCAGAATTACCTTCATCAAAATACTGTAAAAAAAAAGAAAACATTAGGCAGCTCACAGTTAAAATTAGTGCGCCGCAACTGGAACACGTTTGTTTCCCTCTCTCTTCCATTGTCCAGTACAAAAGGCTGCAAGCATGTTGAAGCTGACCCTAAATTATTTGTCTTGCTTAGGGCTTTTCAAAACAAACATTATAAGAGGCCTATTTCACTGGAGCCAAAAGTTCACAGAAAAACCTGAATAACAATTACAAAGGCAACTGGTAACATTCAGTGTTGAATACAATATCCCTAGGTGATTTTTAAAAAATAAAACAAGGAGATAATTGTAAAATCTAGACTGTGAATTCAATGATTGCTTATTTGCGGCTATTTAATGGTACCAGAATTCATGGTTTAACCGTTTGATTTTCAGACTGCCTGCCCTTTCAGAACCATAAGCCTGTGCTGTTGACCCAATAGGATGAAGTATGAAATAATATCAGCTGAACAAACAGGTAATTTCATCATTGATAAGGTCTGAAAATGTATTCATAAAAATAGATTTTTGCATCATGTCAGTTAGGCAAAACACCTTCCTGGCTGTCTCAGATTTGACCTTGAAAGTACTGGTCATGCTTATTGTGACTCCTTTGTTTTGGCTTTAGCGGGAGTTTTGTAATGATACTGTCTTCAGTGGTTTTTTTTGTTTGTTTGTTTGTTTTTTTGAGGGCAAACGAAAAGATGAATTGCGATGGGGTCTTGCCAGAGCAGTTAACATGAAGGTCATCTGTAATTGCCACAAGTTTTTGTAATAGGGCATCATTGCCTCTGGCCCATGTGCAGCCTAGAGCAACCAGAGTCTTTCTAGGACTGGACTGTGAGAGCATGTACAAAGAACAATGAGCTAGAGACAGCTGAAGAATTTCGCACTCTCATGGGAGGAGATGCAATTAATCAATCACTTTCAACCACTTTTCTCCTTATCACTGATCACAGATTAAGCCATGCTCTTTAAGCAGTCATGTTATACATAACGAAACATACAATTTCTTAACAGCTGCAGTGTTAAAGTTCACTGACAGTACTGTTAAAAAAAAAAACTGTATGAACAAAAATGCAAATACATGGTTTAAATGTGGGAGCAGAGGGGTTAAAAAGCAATTAGTTGAGAATTTTTTGTTGGTCCTAATGAACACCATAGTTAATGACCTCACAAAGGCCTATTTACAGTAAAAAACAAAACAGCTTTTATTTTCTCCTCAGTGCCCCTGTGACCTTGCAAACATGACTGACAAAAGAGATGGCACCCTTTACGTCCTCCCTGCCATGACAAAAGGCAGCACTAAACATTCAGGTCAACTTATTCAAATGTCTGCATGTTTCATTGGTTATCTGTTTTATCTTCTAGTTGAAATGTTTTGGTTTACAGTTATACACAAAATACTTTTTAATAACCCATTTACAAGTCACAATCTTATGGCGATCTTAAACAAAAATGCATATTCTCAAACATTTCTAGGATTATTTCTTCATAATTTATGATCTTATTTATAATAGCCAATTTACTACTAATATTTGGTTATACAATTGCTTTAAAATTGTGTGTATTGTTTCTATTGGCCTGTTCATCCTGTAAAGTTACATTTGATATAAGGAGAGGCTGCTGTTGAAAAGTACAGTGTAGAAATAAAATGAAAATGGACATACATACATGGAGATACGTGGTTTTGTTTGGACCACAGCAAAATGCTGGCTGTTTTTCACCGTTTCACCTTTCAGAAAGCAAGTGCTCAAATATTATATTCTAGTTAGCACTTGGCATAAAGTATGCATGGATGCTATCGATATAAAGGAGAGAATCTAGAAATACATCTGCAACATTTCAGAAACCGAAACATATCAGCTCTAGTAAATATATGGCTATTGGCTCTGGGGAGAGAGACATAGGTCACCTTGAGAAAAGCATTTCTAATTGTTGGTGGTACATTTGCAGTGGCAAGCAAGGATACTGATGAGCAATTACATTATAATGGTGGATTGTGAGCCCTGACATTTGCATGAGAACAGATTCTGATGGCATCCATGCATGAGTAGGCTTCAAGACTAAGAGGCTCTGGCTCTAATACCAGCTGGAATGCTATACTGGCTTAAGTGAACATTTGCGATCATAGATTTGCAGTTTGTCAATTAAATGTATCATTTATTCCTGCAACAAGCTTGAAATACTTTACAAATGTATTTTGTTCACTTAAAAGGAGCATCTTTTAGCACCCATAAACACACACATTTGGCACCAGACACACACACATTGACAGATTTCGCAATGACTTCCTTTTCTGTGCACGCACATTGCTTTGTGGACCCTTGCTTCAAAGCTGCATTTCAAATGGTTCTCAATTTTTCATGAGGACTCTTTCGTTCAGCTCCCGAGGGTTGAGAGGCCTTCTTCTTCCTGCAACATCAATTCTTTATTCCTCTGCATCATCCGCAACTTTTCATGCCAACAGCTGTCACTTGTATGAGCCTGAACTAGGGAGTTTTGGTCACAAATTCTTACCCAACTTTTATACCACAGAGAATACCAAGTATTCACCGACCGGCAGAAGGATCTCACCTTTAGCCGGGTCAAACCAGGTCATTCCGACTGAATTAGTGAAATTTGTACTAATCTACACAATAACTGTACAATTGAAATAAATTAAGTCCCAATGACCATTGAGGATGTGTCATCTTTCTGTAGTTTGCCCTTTGTATTTGGGCAAGTTGTCAGTCCAAGCAGTATTTAGATTTAGCAAGCTCCTAATTTCATGTAACTGGGGGAACAATAAACAAGATACCACAAGGTTACTACAAAATGACGCAGAACCTCTGTACAAGTTAATGAAAGATGAAAGATGAAAGCAAGAATCTTTTGAAATGTAGCAATAATAAAACACCTTCTGCATCTCTCACAGGACTCATAGATCTCTAATGTATTTCCATCTCCTGGCTCATAGACGTTAGATGAAGGAGGTGAAACATATAATGATGATCAGTTAAAATGATTCAGTTAATTGATTCATTCCAACACTATGAGTACCAACACTAATGCTCGATCACCTCTGAACTAAGCAAATGATCCTAATGAGATGTGAATTCCCAGTCACACTAGGTGTTACTGGCCCTGCTGGTGCCCAAGTCACTAGAAAACTAATGTTTATACTTCATTATCATCCATGTGATGTGAACGGCAGTGCCTATATGCAAATTGTATTAGTGAGCATGATGCAGACAAAATTTTCGTAATAAACATTAAATTGCAACAATGTGTCTCCAGCGAGGCATGGCGTGAACATGTAAATAAAAGAGCAGTAATATGCTGAAGAAGCACTCCAATCGTTTGTGGGCTAGACCAACAACTAAAACTTTCCTTCTCTGTTTTTGTATGCCATTGGAATTTTCAACATGAGTTGTTCATCAATCCCCCTCATAGGAAACTATCACTACAATACATTCTAGGACGCTTCACCTATAATGCAGTTTGTAAGTAACTGGACCATGACACAGTTTGGGTTGTTTGGACTCCAGTACATCAGATTTGAAATGAGGCAGTGACTGTGAGGTTAAAGTGCAGAATGTCAGCTTTAATTCAAGGCATTTGCATCTGTGTTGGTTAAACCGTATAATAATAATAATGATCCACTAAATCCCATTCTTGACAGACAGAATAGTTTTGTAAGCTGCCAAAACAAATAATGTGCTTTTGAATGACAGTTAGCCTGTTCAGATCAGTCATCAGTTCATCAGTGCTGCATGTTGAAATACGATAGGTCTGGTTGGAAAACTGCACTGTCCAAATAGGTCATTTGGACTAAATTTGCACTATTTTAAAAACTGTGTTACTGTAAATCGCTGAGCTGGTTAACCAAGAACAGAACAGAAAGTGTCAGCATGTTAAAACACCTCCTTATGCTCACACATTGTCTGTGGCGCTCAAAAAAGTCCTAGAATCAGGCTTCAGACCAGTGTAGCTGTTAGACATGGGGTCGCGAGAACACATTGTTAAGGGTAGGTAGGACTAAAGCAACTCTTTATCTGCTTCAAATGTAATGCCTTTAGAGTGAGACATTTAAAAATCTGTTTGGTAGTGCTAACCGGACACTAGAGCTCAAAAATGGAATAAAAATTGACCCTCTCTTCCAAATCCAAACACACAATCTCACTTTTAAACATGCTTGATAATCTTCTACAATGGAAGAGTGGAGCTCAGTTTGCTACAGTAAAGGAATATGAAAGACTGACTGTATGCAGACAGCATTTCCTATGGGTTTTGTTTGCACAGGGAAAAAAATGTTATGCAAAATACAGATCCAAACCCGAGAACATTTTTTTTGGTTGAATAAATGATATAATTAAAAAGAAAATTACAGCACATCATTAAAAAAGCAAACTTTGGATTTGTTGTGAGCAAATTATTGAGAGGGAGCGCAATCTATCCTGTCCCCCCTCAGTATGGTTGGACTCTACGAGATGGACTGTAATGTATTTGGAAGAAGTTGTAAAAGTGAAGAAATGTTAAATGTATGCAGAATAATGAACAGAGCCGCAAATGTTTTAAACATGATGATGAAAACTATATAACATTGAGAAATGATCATTCACAGTGGTTCACGTTGGAAAGTGATGATCAAAACTTAAGGCAAACACTGTAAATAGATCATTATGGTATATTATTTATCATTGAACATCATCTTGATATTTTTCAAAAAAGTTAAAAGAAAAAAAATTAAATGATGCACAAGCTATTAATGAATAAAATAACTGTAATTATTAATAGGGAAAGATTACTTTAAACTTGCATTTAGTAGCTATTCCTGAGGTAGTTATAGCTAATGTAAACTCAAAAACACTGAGACCCCCAACGTTCAGTCAAATGCTTGTCAAGTGTTTTGTTAAATGTTTTCTTCCAGTGTTTATAAAAAAGGTTTGTAGCATGTTAGTTTTATTAGTCCAACTAGACTAAGTGTTGTTGTTCAGAGAAATGTAAAATGCCATTAATATTAGCCACTGAAAGTGAAACAAAGTTGAATTATACAGGCATGCATAATAAAAACACGTTACTTATCACTTAGTCTAGTCATGATACTTATCACAATTGACAGTTCGGGTATCAGTTCATTCATTGGCACATGCCTCAGTAAGTGTTTATTCCTTTAGATACTCCCAAAAACAATCTAAACAAAATATTTGTACAAATGTTTGTGTGCTAACCAGTAACCTCATACATTTGCATTCAGAAAATGTTGGGTAATTGTTTGAGGTCAACCTCCACGGTTCCCAACCACATCTCATGTTGTTTAAAAGCCAGAGTTTCTCAAATGAGTGAGACATCCTTGCGTTTTGAATCTGATAAAAGCCATCATCAGTTGCTTCCAATTCCAATTGGTTGAAAGCTTGGATGAACCACCTTCACTCTGTTAGTGAGGATACTTTTAATGTTTGAGGCGGCCAAGGCTCTGACAAGATAAAGGTTTGAGGTGGATGCCTGTGTTGATGATGTGTTCTTGTGTTCAGTCTCCCGCAGATTACCCTTTCTTTGAAAAGAAGAGGCAGAGAATTGCCATCATTTTCCTGATAAGATCATGAACCGTTGGAATTTGCCAGACATCACATGAATGCATATGACATGGGTCCCCCACCTTCTCTTCTCTCTGATGTAGATCTTTTTTTCTAAAAGATGATGCACTGCTTCCCTTTGAATGGTAGCACTTTGGTTGAAGGACTCAATTGCTTCAAATATGCAATTGAGCTTTGGCATAGTTGGTGGATACTGACTGGGTTTATGGCTGAACTGGAATTTGGTTGCAAAATATGCTGTACTACTCCCATGAGAATGCAAATAAAATTAACAGCCAACCACAGCTCTGCCTAGTGGGTTATCAAATGATGTATGACTAGTTTCTATCAGGGAAACCCTCCAAAAACACAGACCCCCACCTCCTTCCCTCTAACAACCAGGGCTAACCTCATTTATCTCGTGAACCCCGAACAGCTGTTTTTTTCTTTAAACCACACATCCCGGGCCCATTTTACTCATGTATCTGACATGTTTTCTATATAGGCCAAAAGGAAGGAAGTTCCTTAGGAAGTGGTGTGAGAGCTAGATACTCTCCCAGAACACATGCTATTATTCTTAAACAATGTTTAGAGTGCAAAGTCTCTGTTGTTTTTCATTAGAAAAGGAATCACCTTGCCTTTGCCAAGGATCTTGATCAAAACCAGCCGCTTATGACTTTTAATTGAAGCAAGCTGGACCTCCGTGTAGAGCACAATACACGTAATGTGACAAGTTAACCCATCTCTTTAACAGCCTTTCTCGAAATCATGGGGTGGGGGGGCAAGAGAGAATAGCACATCCATTACGGAAATCCGGATTTGTCATATTTCAAAGTCTAGTTTAGAATTAGAGAAGCAGAAACGGAGCTGTGGTGTTTGCCACATCTTTCGGACAGCTGCACACATGCATCGGTTTTGCTCTCGGGTCTTTATTGATGTTTTGTACATGTGTTTTGTTCAAAAGGTTCTTACCCCTCAGGACAACTTGGCAACCACAGTGGAATGGAGCACAATGTGTGTCTTTCTAAATGGCACTGAGCTCTGGGTGAAAATCTTTTCAGGAAACAGCCACAGAAATAAAGTTCACTCAAGTTTTCTTCCCATCATTCCCGGAGAAAACTGATTTAAAACACTGGTCCTGAATGACCGTCATTGTTGAAATGTGTTTAAATTAGTGTGGGCTGTTTTGCATCACTCACTATTGTTTTTGGTCTTTCTTCCTTGATTTCTTTTTTTCCTCCATAACTGTCGTACTGTGCAGCTCTTAAGAGCACAGCAGTGAAAGCAGTTTTCTGTGCTGCATTTCCTGTGACACTTTTCCTGGGATCTGCATAAATACACGTGCCATGCATTCGCAAACACTAGATAGCTGTGCACATAATGACTCAAAGTGTCTTTCAGTTTTCTTCTTTTGATGCAATTATTTGATGCGTATTTCATTCATGCACAAGTGATGTATACTTTTGAATCGAGTAAATCCAAAGAATCTTTTTCTGTGCAGTTCAACTTAATCTTTGTTTGCCACTCAGAGATCAATATGACTCACTGAGAGCATCGATTGAGGTTCTTTTACATGCAGGGTACTCTCTTTTCAGCTCTATAGATCAGCACCTTTATGTGGGAGGCAGATGAGCAGTGAACTGAACAGAGAAGTGCAGTGTGTATCTACATGGCTGACTGAATAGGAGCTGGACATGATGTACAACCCTCAGATTATGAGCAAACAAATTCTCAAAAGTGATTAAATAAAAGAGGCTTGTTTTAGAGGTCAAAACGTTCCAAGAAGTCAGTTCTTTTAACTCTATTTTGCATATTACCAGCATTCCACATCGGAACAAGGCCAATACAACACATTCCAAAGCTGATTATAAATTATTTGAAAGTGGCCTCCTACGGCTCTTTTGGAATGAAAAAGAGAGGCAGCAATTGGACCACGGCCGTTGAGAAGCTAGCATGAAAACAGCAAGGGGGAACACAACTGCCATGAGTATTGCGTCCGGGAAGGCCTTGGCAAGGCCTCAGCTTTTAAACAAACACAATGGCCCCAAGCACAGTGGATCTGACAAAGGTTAAAACAATATCACTCGTGCAATTAATTTCAATTAATCTGCTTTTTTGCTGGCTTTGATCTGTGTTTTCCAAGAGGGCTCTGCAAATGAAACGTTTCTGGGGTTGGGCCGGGGTCGGAAACAACTTGGCAGTTGCAGCTGTGATATAGACTATTGCAAAACGGCTGTTGCCTCAGGGTCTGCCCTGTTTACTTCACCGTGAAACATTTAGTTACTCGACCAAATGAAAATCTGTCAAACAGCCAGTGACGCGCGCAGACAGAGTAAGTTTGAAATGGAACTCGGCTGGGTATGTGAAACGATAACACACAGCTGGAGTCTTCCCTCTTCAAAACATCCCATCGATGAGTCACAAAGAGACCTCCGAGTGTCTGTACACCTATCGCCAACATTTACAAAGATTCCGCGCATGCAAATGCAGTCCTGATGCTGAGGATCAAGCCAATCAAGTGCAGGAAGAATACGTTATCATTATTCACTCGTTTTGCTGTAGTTTTGTGCCGGCTCTGCTAAACTTTTCCAGCACATATGATATTACATTGTTAGGTGTAACTGTACACTGCCCATTGCAACAAAAGCTCAATGTTTGAAGAAATTGCTCATTTATACATTTGTTGATGTTTTGACAGGCATGCTATTGTTGTGTAGCAACGGAACCATTTACATAATTTTGCAATCGCGTAAGTACTTACATAACGAGGCATTCATTGCAATTGAACTGCAGCTCCCAACTTGGCCCCATGATTCTGAGAGACTGCAGAGCCAGCTGACTCCACTCATGAAGAATGTTCTACAGTAACTTACAAACTGCTCCAAACAGCAGGAATCCCTACAGGCAGCGGAGACTTATTGGCCTGCTCACCTATTATGACATTTCCACAGTGTAAAATACAGTGGAGAAGCAAGCCAAATAGAAATCCATTAAAGACAACAGAATGTTAATGTAGTTTGAGGTGGTGCCTCTCCTAAAAGTGACTGAGAGATGGGACAGATATTTTTAGTAGAGCGCTGCTCAAAGACATTTCCATGTACCATTTTCTCCCAGTAGATGATATCATCCTCTTGATGGCTCTTTGCACACAGGTCATTTTTGCATGCTCACCCACGCGCACCCAACAGTGTATTTGCCATGCTGAATCACCACTCTCCTACTCACTTACTGGGCATAGATACCTGAAATAGATTAAGCAGTGCACCTGTCAGCTCGCATTGCCATCAAAACTGAGCAGCGTACCATAGTGAGGAGTTATATTTGGATTTGAAGCAAATGCTGGTGTTTGAAAAAAATGTTTGGCACAAGAAGGGCACCACTCTAGACGGAGCAAATGGCTACTTTTGTGCTCTAACAGGAGAGAGTGGTGTATACTGTAATTCATTCTTTTGTCTTGGCCAGTTGCCATGCGTAAACGTTATTTTTCCTGTTATTAATTTTCTTGAAGTGGTTTAGAATGATTTGTATAATATTCAGCCTTTCATGAGTGAGCACGCAACAAACGTAGACTAACACCACATTAAAAAATGTTTCCTTATGGACCCTAGGAAAGTCCTGAAAGTGGGCCTCCCTTTGCAGATGGAATCTGTCTCGAACGTAACACTGAACAAAACTGCACATTTTTTTGGTTTTATTGGCCATAGATGTCCAGCCAACATTCAAAGCCTAATATTTATTATATGTTTAGACATATCACTGAGGCACAACACGGGGAAATACTTTGATTCCAAACATCAGGTCACGCAGTTGACGTCAGTACACTGCTCACTGGTAAATAAGCTAGACCTGCTGTGGCCTTCCTCAATCAGAGCAAACAGATGGAGAGCAGGAAAGGGAGAAAACAAAAATCAATAGTAAGGCAGTCATCTGGATGATGGATTTCATAGCTGTTCCATGGTGTTTAAAAGAGAAAAGGTTTGTGGTAGTTTGATGTGGGGAAGCCCTTTTGGTTAACTTAGGGAAAAAAAAAACGGCATCCAACGTTTAACTGGAAAACCCATGACATCATTTCTGAAGAAAGAGAGGCAAGGAGAAAGGAGAAAAAGGGAGGAAAACATGGAGAGAAAAAGCAGTAAAGAGTCAAAATATTGCTACTTATTAGCAGTCGTTGCAAGCAAAAAGGGTCAAGGAGAGCCAGACAGGTCGGGTATTTTGAGAAAAACCTGTGTGTGCGTGTTTGTGTGTGTGTGAATGAAAATACCCCTTTGCCCCCGCTGTTTTCTAGCAGCAGCTCAATTTGCATCTGTTCATTTTGGTGGCAATATCCGCACTGTGTGATCTCCTCTCACTATGAAAACCCTGTGCATGCCTGCATGTCTGACAGGGGAGCAGGGGTCAGGCTAAGGTTCAGATGAAGTCAGAATGCAATTATGTCTCAATGAACCAGGAGGGAAAGTAATAAAGAACAGCTGGGTGTTTTCCGACTCAAGACATGTAGGTATGAGCAGTTCACTTTCTTTTCTTTCTCCCCACCTTGCTCTGCGTAGGCCGAGCATGAGTTGGTACGGCATTTTGAACAGGGTATTGGCACCAAGCAAATAAAAAGAGGTCACAGAAATGGAAGTGTTGCCTCTCATCGTCTCTCACATTGTAATCTTTGTGTGTTACTGTGGTTACTTGGCTTGAGGCCAGCAAGAGGTGGTCACTGAGTACAGACGGGGGGGAGTTGGGGGTACCAGGTGGTTCTACTCGGGTGATCTCACAACTGCCTGTGTATGGAGAAAACACAGACAGGAGAAACGGCATACACGGCTGAGAAGGTCAGTTGAAGGAAAAAAAAGGAAAGAAAAAGGAGGGAAAAACAACTCAATCTCACCCTGACAAGCCCCTCTCATCATCAGCTCCCAATCCTTCAGACGTGTTTTCCAAGCCCTGACGTCTATAGATATGGTATCCGCGACAGTAGCCATGCAGTAGTTTTGTGGGAAACCACATGGGGAGAGAGCACAGAGTGACACGGATAAGCAGCTCAAACGCGGGAAAAAGGCACAGAGCACTTTTTGTTTCGAGATAAAGAGCTCCTGTTATCCACATATCTGGAAACGTGTAGAATAAGAAACATATTGCGCACATAAGTATGTCGAACAAAATGCTCCACTTGGACGGGCGCCAGTCATACGAAACCTCTTTCAGGAACTGTGTTAAAATTTTACTCAAAACAAAAATACCCACATCTGAGACTTTTCAAAGCTCTGTGAAGGCCCACTGAGTGCCAGGACAGTTTGCCCTGTATCCTAACTGCCTGGAATCAGAATTTTTTTTATTTGGAATCAGCTGCATACAGACATCCTGACAAATACTGGGTAACTGGCATATATAAAAATAACTGAAATATTAATTTTGTGCATAATTAATATTCAGAAGTATACATTAGGAAGTTAGTGCCTTTGTGACAGTGAAAGTAAATTATGCTCTGTGATGCCTCAGAGCATAATTTACACTATAAACCCCCGGGAATGCAGAGCACATCACAATAACAGCTTGATAGTGCTAGATTCTTCTTACATACAGTACTATGCAATTTCCAGTTAAAGTGGCCACTACAAATGAAACTGTTTATTTTTTAGTGTCAGGAAAAGGTAGAAAAAATATTTTTAATGTTAATTAGACGCTTACTAATCCAAAACCATGTATAATGTCTAGTACGAATCTGATCTGAAACCCAACCAGTTACACATGTTCTCTCAACAAAAAACGCTTCCAAAGCTCTCATTGACATTATGATTGGCTTCAAAGAGGCACACTACCCACCCACACCTTAGCCGCCTTACATATTTCTCTCTGTCTCTTTAACTAAAGCACAGATTTCGAGATTAGATAAAAGATAATCCATGTACGTGAGCAGAAAGAAGCAGAAAGAACAGGTGGAGTTTGATTGAAATTATTAAAATGATGAAACTATAAAAGAGAAGCTAGTAGACCATAAGATCCTTGTCACTTCAAATAAACAGCACTTAAAGCTTTTGTCTTTAAAAGACAGGAGAAAATCGAGCTCCAATCTTGCTTCAGATGTGAAAAAACCCACAAGGATTTCTGTCCATTCATCTCTGTGAGGAGACGACTTAGTGCTGTGAGCCTGAAAGGATGTATTACTGTCAAGAAGCTGTTGCATAAATTATATATAATGAAACTAAATAATTAATAAAAAAAACAATAAAGCATTACAATGTGTTTAGAATTTTCATGAAACTAGCATGGATACCAGTTAACCACATTTTGTGTATTTGCTAATTTAAAGCTAAAAACTCAACAATGTTACTTATTTAATTTTGTCATTGTCAGGATGGAAACTATACAAAAAAGTGAGATAATATTCCTGAGATAGGTTAACACATTTTTGGAATGGTTAAATGCAGTAACAGCTGGTCATGATATGATTGTGTGGATTAGCCTGTCAGTAACTAATAGCTAAAACTGTCACGGAGTAGACACGAATTGGACTGACTGGTCGCCCAGCGCTGCGTGAGGGAGGAGCCCAGTCGCGGATTGGCACGAAGGGGCTGGCGAGCTTACACTGTTTGCTCTGTGAACGCTTCAGCCAAGGAGTGAAGATTCCCACCAGGAATCAGCGTTCACACACGCACACAGAAGGGTATATAAACATTGGGAGAGGGTTTGGGGGCTGAAAGTACTCATGGTACTGCTGAGTTGACACTTGGCTTCTAGCCAGGTTGGGACCCAATGACTGAGTGTTGGCCTGGTGCAGTTGAGTTGAGCTTGGGGGAGTCCGTGTGGAGGCAGAGATTTTTGGTGGAGAGATAGACCCTGTCACCTATGTGGAACAGTCGTCCCGGGGGGGTGCTGGTGGCGGTGTAGTTGGAGCCAGACCCGCCTGCACCAGCAGACCAACTGGTGGGCGGATGGCACCTCCACCTCCGGTTCCTAGTGTTCGAAGACCGGGGGTTCGTAGCCGTAGCACACCTCAAACGGGCTGAATCCGGTGGCCGAGGAGGTGAGGAGATTATGCGAGAGCTCAGCCCAGACGAGGTAGCGTGCCCAGGAGCGCTGTCTATCTGCCCCGAAGCAGCGGAGGAAGTGCTCCAGCTGTTGGTTGGCCCGCTCCATCTGACCATTTCCTTGGGGAACTCATGCAATCGGAAGATGTGCTCGAGGACCAGTTCTGCGGTCCGTTTGGCCATGGGGAGTCCGGCAAGCGCCAAGAGGTGCACGGCCTTGGAAAAGCGGTCGACGATGGTGAGGATGGTGTTCTTGCCATCGGAGGTGGGCAGGCCGGTGATGAAGTCCATGGCGATGTATGACCAGGGTCGGCGTGGCACGGGGAGAGGCTGAATTGTGTCGGAGGCCGGTTGGTTGGAGGTCTTCACCCTGGCACACACTGCGTATGCCTGGCCACCAAAAGGCAGGAGGTTCTGGGTCCGGGACACTCCGGGGTGGCCCGCGAATGCGGAGGAGTGGGCCCACTGGAGGGCTTCGGAACGAAGAGCCGAGGGTACATACAGGCGCCCAGGCGGGGTGTCAGTGGGTGGTGGTTCCAAGGCGTGCCCCTGGCAGACGCGATCTTCCAACCCCCACCGGAGCGGAGCCAGGATGAGTTGAAGCGGGAGGACAGGCGCGGATTCCGTCCGGGGGTTCTCCACTTGATATTGTCGTGAGAGCGCATCTGCCTTGGTGTTCTTAGACCCTGGACGGTATGACAGGTGGAAATTAAACTGTTCAAAGAACAGAGCCCACCGCGCCTGCCGAGGGTTCAGTTGCTTGGTCTGCTGGATAGTGACAAGATTCTGGTGGTCAGTCCAGACAGTGAACGGGTCACTGCTGCCCTGTAGCCAGTGACGCCATTCCTCCAGGGCCCACTTGATGGCCAGCAGCTTGCGGTCCCCTACACCGTAGAACTGCTGCGTGGGGTTGAATTTCCTGGAGAAAAAGCCGCACGGGTGCAGCTTCTGGTCTGGACCGCATTCTGGTGAAAGGCTTGGATGGCAGGAGGGTCGAGTCTGAAGGGTAGGAGAGAGGGTTTGGTGAGGGCAGTGAGAGGTGCCGCAACTGCGCTGAAGCCCCGGATAAAACGCCGGTAGAAATTGGCGAACCCCAGGAAGCACTGGAGCTGCTTAAGCATCGTGGGTAGGGGTCAAGAACACACAGCATCCAGCTTCTGGGGATCCATGGCCACACCTCAGGGGGAGATGACAAAGCCCAGGAATGTGGTGCTGTGCTGGTGGAATGCGCATTTCTCCAACTTCTCCCCCGCAGTGAGGGAGTAAAGCCGGCCACAGGGCGGTATCGCGCCTGGCAGGAGGTTGATGCTGAGGTCATAGGGGTGATGAGGTGATAGTTGGACAGCCCGGCGTTTACTTAACACAGTGGCCAGGTTGCGATAGGGGACAGGAATGGCCTCGCGGTCGACGTTGGGGGCCTCGGACTTCCCCGAGCATGTGACGGCGCGGTCGCAGAGACAGAGCTCTGGACAGGTCGGCCCCCATTTGAAAATCTTACCCTGGGTCCACGAAATAAGGGAGTCGTGTTGAAGGAGCCAGGGGTATCCAAGGATGGCGGGAGGTGAGGTGAGTGAGGTGACATAGAAGGAGAGGGTCTCGGAGTGACTGTCTATGAAGAGAGTGAGGGGTTGGATCTGATGTGTAAAAGGACCCTGGGACAGGGGCCGACCATCGATGGCGGTAATACGAATGGGCCGTGGAAGCGCCTCGAGTTTCATCCCCTGCTGGGCAGCAAAAGCCTGATCGACAAAGTTCCCAGCCTCCCCTGAGTCCACGAAGGTGGTGGTCATGATCCGTTGGTGGCCCAGCAGAAGGTGAACCTGTAGCATGATGTGGGAAACGGTCGGCTGGAGGGAGATAGCCACAAGCGGACCAGGTGAGTTCCTCCCCCTACTCACCTGGTCTGGCCGTTTCCCGGATGGAGAGGGCAGACGTCACAATGGTGATCGGTGGAGGCGCAGTAGGCACAAAGGCCCGGGCAGTAGCGTCGCTCCTTCTCCGCGGCGGACAGGGAGGCGCAGCCGATCTGCATGGGCTCTCAAGCTCCGGAGTGGGCATCCAAGGTGGGGAGAGGCCGAAGAGATGGAGCGAAGAAGTTGGGGGTGGTCTCGACTCTGGGGCTCGCGGGCGGCAGGGTCTTGGGACGGGTGCTCATACAGGGGTCCACCCATAGGGCGAGCTGAATCATCCCCTCTAAGGTGTTGGGTAGCTCGCGTACGGCCAGCTCGTCCTTTAGGCAGGGCGAGAGTCCCTCGTAGAAGGCCGTCCGGAGTGCCGCGTCGCTCCAGGACGTTTGAACCGATAGAGTACGGAACTCTGCGGTGTAGCAGCTCACCAGATGGTCGCCCTGTCGCAGGTGGTAAAACCATGAGTTGACCTCTACCTCGCTCTCGGGGTGTTGAAAAGCGGCCCTGAGCTGCTCGGTGAAGTCGGGGTAGGAGTAGGTGGCGTCGCTGTCCAACTTCAGGACCGCTGTAGCCCACTCAGCTGCCTGCCTGGTGAGGAGGGACATCAGAAGCGCGATGCGGCTCTGGTCTGAGGGGTAGCAGGAAGGCTGAAACTCAAATAACAGAGGTTAGTGAGAAACACATTGCACTTCCCATCCACTCTGTTGCATTTTTCAGGTAGGGAGATCTTAGGCAAGGTGGAAAAGTGAGGAGGAGGGGGGGCAGAGGGAGCTGAGGGGGCAGGGGCTTGGACCGCCGCCTGGGGCATAGGTTCCGCGGCAGGACGGTGCTGCTGGGCCTGTTGCAGGTGGGTGAGCTGCGCATGAAGCATAGCCACCTCCTGCTTCAGGTTTACCAGCTCGACAACCTGCGGGTTCACCATGTCCACCAGGCGGGCGAAATCCACTGGGCTCACTGTGGTCTCAGTCATTCTATCACGGAGTAGACACGAATTGGACTGACAGGTCACCCAGTGTTGCGTGAGGGAAGAGCCCAGTTGCGGATTGGCACGAAGGAGCTGGCGAGCTCACTCTGTTTGCTCTGCGAACACTCCAGCCAAGGAGTGAAGATTCCCACCAGGAATTAGCGTTCACACACGCACACAAAAGGGTATATAAACATTGGGAGAGGGTTTGGGGGCTGAAAGTACTCACGGTACCGCTGAGTTGACACTTGGCTTCTAGCCAGGTTGGGACCCAATGACTGAGTGCTGGCCTGGTGCCAACTTCCTGTTTATATACCCTGCCGCGAGTCATTTCCAACGCCCCTGTGATGTCACGTGGCTGGTGCGTGTGACAAAAACAAGTTATCGAGTTCAGAATCAGTATCAGAATCAGAAAACTTTATTGATCCCGGGGGAATTGCTCACACACTGCAGCCCCTTCTCCACTATAGGTATTACTATTATGGCTTATTATACAAATTAAGCACAATGCTGCATTATACATCATTATGCAATGACTAACAATTTCGCTCTATCCAAATTTGTGTGAAAAACAAAAACCCTTTGTGTGTATAGGCAGTATTTTACAGTGGTTCTGAACAGCCATTCACACCCACCAGCCCTAGTACTGACTGCAAACCATCTAAAATTTGACTGACTGCAAACCATAAAAATTGCCCAAATGGAAACAAATCTAGGTTGGTTTCAGCACAAGTAATACCTTTGACAGTGAATCACATTTAGGCTGTGCAAGTCTGACGCTTGGGATAGAGGTAAATCAGCCCATCTTGACCCATTCTTATTTTTCCTTACACCCCATTGATCTTACGGTTGTTGAAAATAAGCAAACACCACAGACTTAGTGTATTTATACCAGCCTTCTCTGGTGAAATCCATGTCCACGTAGATGCAATGTTAAAAAATAAAAACAATAATGTTTTGTTTTTTAAGAGTCATAAGGACAAAACTGCACCCCAATAACAGAATCACCATTCTTTTGGTCCATAGATCTCAAAGTGTTCACAGTTTTCACACAATGTAAATGGGTAGACATATTAAAATGGTAATTTTTAAATGGTAAATTAAGAAATAAGAACCATTTTTGCCACATCAGAAACAATATGATGATCAGTGAGAGGCAACTTCAGGTCCCCCAACCTCAACCAGCATGGGACTGTACTGTATGCTCCCAAACATGGTGAGCTGTGTCCGTCTTGAGTTAATTTCAGGACACATAGAGCCCCCAGGCGATCTCCAAGTGTAAGGGGCTCTCAGATCCCACCAGCCACTGCCTTGCTATAAACTTCAGACAAAAATATTTGAAAGGAAAGTTCCATGTAGGGTCATCAGTCTGCTTGCTCTGCTTTGTATCCCCGTGGCAATTCTCCAAACACTGAGCTTTTTTCCTAGAAAGACCCCCACTCAAAAACACTACATGGATCAGCAGTCATAAACTAAAGCTGCATAAACTCTGTATTGTATCATTAATGTGGATTAAATAGATTACAGCTGTGGGCCAGTTTCTCTGATTACAGATAAAGTTTAGTCTAGGACCTAAAACAGGATTTTCAGTGCAGGATCACTATTACTGAACATTTTGGTCCAGGACTAAAGCCTAATCAGGCTTCTGGAAGCTATCCCTCTGGGAGTATATCCATATCCAGTACTATGTTCTGTATGAGATCCATGTTTTATCATACCAAATATAAGAGGTAGTAAATACATTAAACACCTCAATTGGACCTTCACACATTGTCCAATACTGTCCTTTTAAGAAAGCCTGTGAACTTGTCAAAGTCTTATGAGTTTGCAAAAACTTGTGTATTTGGCTTCGATTTGCTCTGGCTCGGCAGTGACAGAGATCAGAGATGTGAGGAACAATCTGTTGGATATCTTTTATGAGTGACCTCAAACTTTGGCAGATCCTAACAGTTGAGATTTTAGTTGAGATTTTGGCTTGCTTCGGTGTACCTTTCCTTTTATGCTTTTGGAATAGATAGCATAAAGACTGTACTCCATATTCTGGTCATTTTAAGTATACTGTTTTATTGAAATTGGTAAAACATTTTAAGACTATGAACTGCTTCCAGTAATGTTCATTTGATCAGGTTTCATTTGTACTCCACTTGGCCCTTTTCTTTAAAGTCAATATGAAGCTGAAATCATAATGTGTCTCTCTTCCATTAAAAAGGTTGTTCAAGGATTCTTTACTAAAGGCAATAATTATATATAGAACCAGAAAAACCCAAGAAACCATTTATGCTTAAATTGTTAGTTTGCCTGGTTAGATGGTTTGTCTCTATGATGGGAAACGTATAGGACATTGTAAGCTGTACTATTGTTATTATTGTTCCTTTTTGGTTCAGTATTCAGTGGTGTAAGTGAAATATAGTATAATGGAGCGTCTCTGTGCAAGTTAAGCAACGTTGCTGGATGATAGGTAGGGTGGTGGGAAGAGGAGGTGATAAAATTACTGGTTAATATTATTTTTCTCTGCCTGATGGTGTTCGGTAATATAATCAAAACTTGAAGATGCTTAACAGGTAGGCAAAAATCACCTTTTTGGTATGGTGTGACAAATCAGGGTTAACATGAATTAGCAAGAATAAGAAGGTAAGCTTTGACTTTATAATTTTAAAAGTTCAAGACGACATGTATTTTTTCCACATCATGCTAACTTTTTAATGTTGCCTATTACTGAATTTTCAAAAAAAAAATTGGATTACACTTTATTGTATGAAATCTAGAAGATCACTGGGCCACCTGTACATCTTAAATACAACAGAGTGTAACTGTAATAATTATAATAATAATAATAATAATAATAATAATATGTAAAACAACAAAACAAAGGATCTCACTATTATCATAGAACTGAGTTCACAGGATAGGGTTTTCCAACTATTTGGCTCACTGAGATTTTCCACTCTATGTATTTTCTTTACATTAGCAACATGTAGAGCTGGCAGTGTTTTAAATAGTCTTCATGAAATTGTTTTAGTGAGGCCAATGTAAAGGAGCCAGCCAGTGACTCAGACCCGTTCAAGAACTCCTATACATTGGGTTTTTCCTTATTGCTCATTGCCAGTAAGTTGGTTGTAGTAACCACAAGCTTTGTAAGCAAGGCAAAATCTGGACAGGAAGAAAGTTATAGAAAGTTTTTGTTTTTTGGTCCACCATATATAGTCAATGACCAACTGATTCCTCATTGTGCAGTTTCAAGGACCCTGACTCCGTGTAGGCAACCAGCAAATTCAACAATACTGTTTACTTTCAGTGGTGGCAACAATTGTGAAATCATGAATTTATATTGACACTTGACTCAGCAACAAATCACTTGCAACCATAAAGAAGGACCACAGATCTCCCACTAATCACTTAATCACAGTTTTTTTATGCAGATCACATCCAAGAAGAATAATTAACTTCAGTAGCTAGATAGTAGTGAAGTTCCCCACAGGCTGCATTCACCTTTGCCTTGTCTGGTTTCTTTAAACATTTCCAGTACAGCTATTCTCCACAAAAAGAAAGGCAAACCCAATTAGTAATATACAATATGACTTCACCTTTAATGGTGTGCAAAACACTAGTACAGGAAGCAGAGATTTTTTTTTTAACATTGTTTTTGCACCCATTAAATACTTAATGTTCTTGTAAAAGCTGGGGGAAAAGGGTTTAAAAGCACTCTCCAATCTGCTTACAAGGGGGAAAGCTGAATCATCTGACTCTTGTCTGAGCCCACGTATGCCACATATGTTCAGCATGGAGGAGAGAAAAACACCATGTGGACTGCAAAGGCGCCTGCTAATGCAATCTACAGTCTCACTGTGCTCAACTTTGCCGTGTTGGATGGCTGCAGTTGAAAAGATTACAGTGAAATCCATAGAAACACCAACAATGCCAGCTCTTAGGCCACAGGAACCGTATCTGTTGAACTGCTGTATCTGTCTTTAATGTAGACTGAGATGACCTCAGACCACTTAGTCTTATTTAAACTCCAGTTAAAGGTGAAAACAAATCTTGAGTTACTCTGGGGAAAACAATTTTCAGTCAGCGCTGATGGATTTGTTGTATGAAGGAAGACATTATGAAAAAAAAGAAGGAAAAAAAAGCATTTTAATTACAAATAGATTGGTTGCTATGATGTTGTTGTGTGGTCTTTTGTAAACAGCAGAGATTTGCTTTGAGACGGCATGGATCCGCTCCCTTTGTCTGCCCTCCAAAAAAACAGAATTGCAGCAAACCAGGCCAGTGTTTGTACAGAACAGCAAACTCAGGACACCCCCAGAGGCTAGAGATGTTTGGTGATGTTTGGTTCCATCTCTTGATCTTTCCCTCAGAGAAGCACTGCTAACATTGTTGTTGCTCTATTTTGTTACTGAGCCCAAGGATTCAATTACAATAACACTGAATAATAGGACACTGTGATGGGCTTTACTGGTTGCACCACCAAACCTCTGTAGTACCACAATAACTTCGCAGAGGAGGTCGATGGGCATGAGGCCAGTTGGAAGGCACAGAAGTTTCTTTCATCTTTTTGTTGTGTCCTCCCTGTCACTCCCAGGAGTACATGCGTTTGTATATACGTGTGTTCTCCCAGTCTTTAAATGAGGTAATGGGTCTGGGACATGGCCACTGCAGTCACCTGGTTGTGCTCTTTTACTCTCCCTGGGGCAACTCACATTGGTGTTTATGTTCAGTTAGAAAACACAGTCAGTTTGTCTTTTTTCAAGTCATATTTAAATTCATTTATACATTATCTGAGCCGGTTATCCTAACCAGGGTCACTGGAGGTGCTGAAGCCTATTGCAGCACTCAAAGGGCAAAAGGCTGAGAAGTTCCTTGGGTAGGTCGTCAGTCAATCACAGGACAGACACACAGACAAATGTCTTTGGGCTGTGGGAGGAAAGCAAACCCAGGGCCTTCTCACTGTGAGGCAACAGCACTAACCATTGTGCCACCATGATGTTAATTCTGATAATATAATATAATATAATACAAAACAATACAATATATCATATAAAGTCATATATCATATAAGGTATGATATAAGTATTTATTTATTATTTAGTGCGACATCTAAAACACCTTTTAAAACGAAATATGCCCAACTTCTCCCCAGATGCAGTATGTTCTGTTCATAGCACTAAGCCATTTAGGAAAAAAACGAAATGACATGAACCTTTACTCGAAAATAGTCTCTTTATGTTTCCATGCACATTAATTTGCTGTGCTCCGGTTGTTTCATGGTGGTTATTTAATTTCCTAAGACTTATTATAGATCCCAAAGGCCCACTGGACCACCTGATAGAACGTGAAGAGATGGACAGATGGCACCTAACTGCATTACTCTGACATCTTACTTCATGCATGGAGAGTGCAATAAACCAGAGGGTTTTTCAAGGAAAGTGAGCTGGTTCTCCCAAAGACTTGCCTTTTCACTCCAACGACAACAGAAAGTGCTTATTCTGCGTACTGTTTGACTACTACAGGGATTGCATGGCTTCCCGCACAACAAAGTGCCAGCTGAACTAACATAACCTGGACTCAATTGCACTGCAACCATTTCCCATCCGGTATCCATTGTTCGCAATTAGTACTGAGGCATTTCACCCTGGTTGAGAATTGTGAAACAACTTACTATTTTACAGCCCCCTCTCCCACCCCCCCAAAAATAGAGGAAGGGGGGCGTTGAGTTTTCTGTCAAACTCCTAAGCAAAAGCAAACACTGGACATGTCTGGGATACTGAAAAACGTTCAAATATGAACAGGTCCAATTATAGGGAACAATACGTCAAGTTACAGTGCAAGCACTGGAACAGTTACAACTGAGGAACACAGACACAAAAATGTGCTTTTAACAAAGAGGCAAAAATCTGGCTTTACAATCCCTGGGCTGCTCTCTGCCAACTTTATGCTGGCTGTTGGGGGAGAGGAAATGAAAGTGTGCTAGATTCTCCCCTCCGGAGAATAATACTAACCCCGCAAAGCGCAAATCAAACATACAATCGACGTCACAGGAAACCATTGTGAAGCCTAAAACCTCCCAATGGGAGATCAATTTGAGTGCTGCGGGTACGCGCTGCTCAGCTCGCCGCAAAATAACCCGAACCATACCACACCAGCGCTCTAAACACAGCACTCCTTTCTCTCTCTGTCTCTCTCTAACACTCACTCACTTTCCCTTTGTTCACTCTCTCCTTCTCTCTCACCCTTAATCTATTCCTCTGATACACCCTCATATCATTGGCTTAAAGAGCAATTAGGAGAATAAACTATGCTCTTAAAAATTAAGGTTTCATGGAAAATCCTTTAATTGGTACTTTGGGGTTCTTTAAACTCTAAAAACGTTTTTCACACTTGCATTTACAGAAATGATTCCTTAAAGAACCATCCATTGAAGGATTATATAGGCAATCAAAATTGGTCCATAGAACCCAAACTGACATCTTTATTTTAACAGGCATGTCCATTATGAATCAGGCTATCCTTCAGTCACTCTCCTGTCTGCTGGTCCAAGACAAGCAGGGGACAGTAATGATCTGCATCACATTGGGTTTAGTTATCCGCAGGATCTGTTTAAGGCCCTGTGCCAAGTCTTCTCCCTTTCCTCTAAGAAACCCACATGACTCGCACCACCCGCCCCCCGCCCCCCCTTCCCCTTGGCTGACATCTGAAAGACGGAGGTCACAGGGTCAGACCCAAAGCAGTCAAAGAGGTTTGTTCGGCTCTCCTTCCCCCAGCCTGTTGGCCACAGAAAGGCATGGCCATCACCTAACATGCCTCCCAGAGAGACAAATGATCTTAAGCTCACTGAGGGCTGAGGCCACACATTTGGCTCATCGTTTACGATTTTACCTCCAGAGAAGGTACCAGTCCAAACTGCTGAAAAGGGTAGCTGGGCTGAGAGGTTACACTAAATGTGCTCTCTTGAAATGAAGGTGTCTAGAATGTTCTGGGCAATTTGCTAAAAATCTATAATTTAATTGGTATAGAAGCTTTACATTATGTGGAGGTTTGATTGAATTCATTTAGCAATAATGGTTCTGACCTCCAACTGAAAGGTTATATTGGTAAAGTGGTTCTTCTACAGCATCGCTCTGAACCTCTTGTAGCATCTTTACGTTTAAGAATGTAGTGGAACTGAAATGAAAAACAGCACGACATCCTGTGCTCCTGTCCTTCAACTCACACACCATCCCTTCAAAAACACCTCTTCAGGTTAAACCCTCTTGAGAGACTGCATTCCAGTCATCGATTGGCCCTGTCTGAATGAGATCAGAAGGCTTTCCTGTGTGCGTGTGTGTGTGTGTGTGTGTGTGTAAGTGATGAACAATGAGAAGCACAGCTCTCGTGAACTGCTTAAAGCATTCCCAGTGATGTCTGTTTGAGTAGGACAGGGGGGCATCAGATTTCCATTAAAGTGAAAACCACAGCATTCTCAGACGTTTAAGAATCTTTAAACCCAATCCTTAAACGTTTATTGTATTACTCAAGAGGTCATACCTAATCAGACCCTCATTGTTAGAGTGATGTTATTCAATTAACGTTCATTATCAGGAACTCAGACAACTAAAGCAGACAGGCCAGTTTTGGCCCTGCAATAAAAAAGGCCTTCAGATAACAATACAGCACAGGACCTCTATCTTTACTAACTCGGCACTAGTATTTGGGTGACTCCTATGGTATTTCCTTCTGACTGGTATACACCATTTTGTCTTTTTTTCAAAATTCAAGGTCCTATAAATGATCTTAAATATTTAGCCCACACTTAAACAAACACAGCTATCACAAAAGTTAAAAGATATTTTAAAAATAAGAAACAAAAAAGAACAGAAGAAACATGCAGCTATCACACAATAGTGCTATCAGTCCGACAAAACACCATCTGAATGAAATGTGTACAGTAGAACCAGCGCCAATGCCTGCAAAATAAATAAACATGCAACTGAGTTGTAAATAATTCTCATCTGTACATTTCCAATGATGATGTATTTCAAACAAGCAGACTGGGTGGCCACATACAGCACAACATCCACTGATTGCAGATATGATAATCAAACACAATTTGCCAAAGAGGCTTTTTTTTTTTTTTTTTTAAACTTCCACACATCAAAACCATGTCTGGACCCTCACTTTCTCTTCACTTCACCATTATTATTAGCTTGTTCAAAATGCAAATGTGGTTCTCGAACAGTTTCTTAAGTCAAAGACCACCCAGTAAGTATAAAGCATTGTTGATTGCAAATAAGAAGTATAATAGGATGTCGGAAGGGATATCTCTCATTCAGGAGGCATCTGAACACATCCATGGTACAAAGAACAATGCAGCCTACTTAACTGAGTGCACAGATGTCACCTGAGACATCTTTTTTTAATTACATTTTTGCAACACTTTATTTGGATACCTCACTTTAGATGCTTTCTTTTTCGTTTAACATGTATTTAACAAAATGTCTGAGAAATTCAGTTTGACCGAATCATAACCTTAGTGGAAGCACAAAATCAAAACCTACTTCTAACCCTAGCCTTGGTGCTAATTCTATCTCTAGCACTGCTGAGAATCAACTGAGTTGAAAGTTTGTAACAATTAAAAGCTGAAAAGCTGCAGATTATAAGGAGTCAGCCAAATAAAGTGATCATTAAGTGGGTCCAAGACATTTTCAAAGACATAAAAAAGCAGTAAAAATGAAGTAACTAATTGTAAACCCTTTTGCTATTACTTTAACCCTGTTTCTCTGTATGGCCAAACATATGTGGACACCTGGCCAGCACACCTACATGAGCTTATTGGACATCCTATTCCAAAACAATAAGCAATAACGTGGCGTCCCCCTTGCAACCATAACAATCTCCACTCTTTTTGGAAACCTTTCCACAAGATTTTGGAGTCTGTAGGCATTTGTGCACATTCAGAAAAGGCAAGCACAATCTTGGACAAAACAGTCTGGCTCACAGTTAACATTCCAGTTAATCCCAAAAGTGTTCTGTTGGGTTCTGTGCAGACCATCTGACTTCGTAGGCACCAAAATCACTGAACCATGCCTTCATGAACCTCACTTTGGGCTAATCATGCTGGAACAGGAAAGGGCCTTCCCCAAACTGTTATGACAATGTTGGAAAACGTCTTTGTATCCTGTAGCATTAACTTTACCCTTCACTGGAGCTAAGGGGAAGAACTCTTACTCTGAAAAATAGCCCCGACCCATCATCTCTCCTCCATCAAATTTTTCCTATTTGCAATATGTGTTCTGTTTGATATCATTTTCCTTACCTCTGCCAAACCCAGATTCATCCATCAGACTACCAGTGAAGCATGATTCACCACCCCAGAGAAGACATTTCCACTGCTCCAGTGAGTCCAGTGGCAGCATGCTTTACAGCTCTACAGCTGACGTTTGGCATTGCCCAAAGTGATCTTAGGCTTGTGTGCAGCTGCTTGGCCATGGAAACCCATTTCATGAAGCTCCACAAACAGTTTTTGTGCTGAGGGTTCTTCCAGAGGCGGTTTGGAACTCTGTAGTGAGTGATGCAATGGAGGACACCCGCTACAGTTTTTAGCACCCTGCAGCCCCGCTCTGTGAGGCCTGAGCTGTTTTTGCTACTAGGTGCTACCATTTCATATTACAATCACTAACAATTGGCTGGGGTAGATCTAACAGGACAGAAATTTTATAGACTGACTTGTGGCAGTGTTTGTCTGTGGAGACTGGACTGATATGTGATTGATTTTGTTAGCAATGGACGTGGTTGTTATACGGATTATTCTATTAGCTTATGTAGTGTTTACATGCTTATCCTACATCACTATGACACATACGTGCTAGCCCAGTTCCCAGAAAGTGCTCTGGACATTGATGGATGTACCTTTCATGGCAAACTACTGCAAATAAAAAAGAAAAATCCTGTCCCTTTAAAGCCAAAAATAGTCCAAGGAGCATTTTCCTAGCTATGTCAGCCCAACATACTATTCTTTGCAATCCATACATTATTTACCATGTTTACGGGGTAGATTCCTAGGGCAGTTTTCTGAGTAATAATATATATCCCGTAGATAGAATGTCATAAAATACAGCTGTGTGCACGGGCACTCAGATGCAATCTCCTGCTGGGCCAGAAACTACGCTGTTTGCGGACCGGGCCGGGAGAGAAGACACGGGGTGACAGAGTGCATTGGCTGAGCTCAGATGAACCAACAGCAACCTAGGGGAGTCAAGAATGTGTATGGCTCCTGTCCAACACACCCGCCTGCACAGGGTCTGCTCTGGTTGTCTTAGTGAACATTAAGAGACAGTGAAATGCATAGTAAATGCAGAGCTTTCTAAAGGTTGGCTTTGCAACTATTTATAGGATAGAGTATTTATTGTCTTGCCCATCTTTGGCCATCTCCAGTTGTATGTCCAAGCCTCCTCAGATACTGAAGGTGGAGGGTGCATCGCCACATCATCAAGGCCTTCCAATCTGTCTTGATTTTTTTTTATTTTCGATGGATAGAAGTGGTGGCTGGTTTAAACGTTAGTAAAGATGCTGTTTATTTAATAGACCCCATGGGTCTCTCTAAGAACTCTCTCTTAGTATCGCTGCAAAAACAGCCACCATCCATGAGTCAAGAATGACAACAGCTGTTATCAGGGGAAATAGGCCCATTACAGTTTGAAATACCAGACCACACAAGATGTTTGCAGAGCCACATTTTTATTAGACTAACAGAAACCACAATATATTCATATTGTTGAAAAGGTTAGTTTATCTTACTTGATTGCTCTTGTAAATTTGCCTCTCTTAAAAAAGAGGGTGAGCTACACAGGAACATGCAATAGGTCATCTCTGCTGTGCTTAGTCTAGGGCTTTAGAGACCAGCACAGCTGTAAAAGATTTTAAAAGAGGGTCATCACTGCCTAGATAAGTGATTTTGTGTGTTATATTTTATGTGTAAATCACGTAATTTAAGACGATTTCAATGTTAATGAAAATACAACACTGTTAGATTACATTAACCTATAGAGTAACAGCGTGATATAGATAGGTAAGAAAAGCTGAGCTTGTGTTACTATCTGCCATCTAACTTTCTTGTGCCGCACTTTCTAAACCGAGCCAGTGATGTCATGTCAGTTCCAAACTTAGAGTTTAAAAAAAAAAAAAGAAAAAAATAGGGTCATGCTCACAGTTCTATCACAGGCCTGAATGAGAAGGCAGAAAAAACTGAAAGTCTATTTAAAATATTTAGCCCTCCTTCCATTAGCTTTTCACAGCCGGACAGTAAAAAAGGGACTTGTACTGTACACTTCATAAGACACACACACACACACACACACACACACACACAATAAAAAGCAGGGACAGACAGAAGGGATGAGGCATATCCAGAGAGGGAGATGTATTCCTAGATGGAGGTAAAGAAAGGCTTTAGTCTGTTAGTCTGCATACCGAAAGTAGAGCAAAAGTGAACAGAAAGTGAATGTAAATAAAGCAGAAGAGTGGGATAAAAATGTAACAGCTGCTGAGACAGATGAGGACTTGATGGAAAATTCTACCTCAGATGTATTTTCTCTTTCAGTTGCCCTGCAATTAACTCACCACAGTCTTAATGATCAATTTAATCAGGTGCAGTAAGGCCGTGTTATTTGAGGAGCGATAAATGAGTGTTCTGCCTTCCAGCTTTATTCAGTGCAATTGTAAGGAAATTCTTGAACACTTTAACATCACTCAACTTCTAATTACAATTCCAGGCACTGAACTGTAATTAACCATCAATGTTTGTCTGAGTTAAGAACTGTCCCAAACCCTGGTACATGAGCAAACAGGAAAACGCTGCCAGGTGCATCATCAGCACTGTGTGAAATGTTCTGCACTTCCAGATTTTTATAGGTATGGGCAAGAGATGAGTGGGGTAGTATTCTTGTTATAGTGGGGTTTGGCAACTGCTGAGCAAGATTTCCCAACTTTCACGCGGTGAGGACACTGGACAAGAATCTGGAGTTCTCTCTCTTGTCCAGCTGCTGTCTTAAAAGCATTTTTTGTTTTGCCTTAAATCAAATTGCTTTATGGCAATGCAGGGGGTGCTCGTTTCCGAGCACGAAACAATGGACAAATGCTATCAATATTGACATTCTCCTTGGCGATCACTGGGTTGGCCGGGTGAGGTCAGCCTTTCTGGTATGAGAACTGGCAAGGGATTACGCAACAATGTGTGGTGAAGAATAACTACAGTAGAAGCTGTTCTCGTCAGTGCTGGATGAAGACCTGTCTTGAGTAGTTTGCACAAGAATACTAATGGAACAGCTTTTTATAGCTTCAATAAATCTTTTTAGACCAAAGATGCCCTTTTGCTGAAAACAGCATACCTATGAAGTCAGAAATTTAAAAGGTCCTAAGGTCTTTAAAAATGAATTTAAAAAAAAACAAATGATACGAGAGTTTTTTCCAGATCTTTTAATGTTAAATATATCCAAGCAACTGGCCTCATATGGTCCTTCAGTATTTTTGAAACAGTAAAACCAATTCCACCTGATCAATTTCAGACCTTTTTTGTTCTTGCTGCAGTCCATACTTGAATGTCTCATAGACAAGGGCTGTTACACAAGACACGTGAAACTTAATTGAAAGAAACACAAGACATGGATGACAGATTTGTGTGAGATACTGCTAATCTCACCTCCGTTATATGAATATAGGGAACCTCTAATAAACAGACAACAGGAGTGAATTTCCAAAATGCAGGCAAAATACAAGGCTTTTGTCCAGGCATGCCGTGAGGCTGCAAAGAACATGTCCAGGAATTAGAAGTGCCTCTTTCAAATAGGCCAGATTCTGATTATATTCCAGCAAAAGACCTGGTGTTACCACAGAAACATCTCACACGCAGTTCTCATCTTTTCGGTCGTGGGTTGGGAGGGGTTGTGTCTAGAGACCGAACCATTCAGTGACCCCCCCTCTCCTGGGGTCTGGTTTTTGCCTCTGTCGCTCATCTTCCATGAATCGTTCCTGCATCTCCTCCACAGAACCTTCTTCGTGCTTTTTTTCCTTTTCGGGGAAGATATCTGGAAACTGGAAGGTCTGCTGCTGGCTCTGTAGGGAAAGCAGGCATTCCTTTAAGTTTAAGGGGAGATAATCAACATGAGTGTACTGTTTAACTTGGGCTCCTCTGATCATAAGCCTCTATCCACTGGTCTAAATTCCAATTTCCCTTTGCTTTACCAAGACCTCGCCACATGATATGTTCACTCCAGAAGTCCTGTTTCTCATCCTGTTTGATGCTGAAACATGGTTTACAACCAAAGCACAACTGAAAACATCAAGGTTTCGGAGTGAACGCAGTCTATTCCTAAATAACCCGCTAGCATACAGAAATAAGGTCATGACAACAAGCAAACAAGATTAAGGATACTCTTCTTAATATAAACACAGCAGCAGTTTGTCTACATGAAGGGGCTTCACCAAGGAAGTGAACTTTTCCCTGGCACAATTAGAAGTATCAACATATCAGAAGTCTCCTAGTCTTACTCATCTTACCTTCAAGCTTAGGATATGGTTTGAGTCCATAAAGCAGCAAGGGCTAAGAGTAGCATAATGAAGGCGCTACTGTAGTGGTCTTTCTTACCATTTCTTACTCTCTTTTTTTTTTTTGCTAGTCTATTCAAAATGTACAGTATAATGTTCAAATAAAATAGTTTTTATTTCAGTTACCTTATTTGTCTTTTTAGTTTTTCTTCAAGAGGAGTTAAGTGCTGACATATGCACTACTCATACTTTATTCAGCATCACTAAAACACCTGGACACAGGGACTGTCATATATTACATTTATTCTAGTAAATATAACTGATTGAATGAGCTGATATAACTGATTGAATAAAACCCTGTCAGGTGAACAGGCATAAAATACCAGGCAATAAATCTTTATTGCTCATTCTGAACAGCAAATGTATACATTGTTTCATGCGAAAGCACACACAACAGAGTCATCAAAGTAAAAGTCAAAGGAAAAGGAAACATTTGCTTTATTGGACAAAGCAGTATTTGGGCAAAAAGCTTTCCCATTCCCAATCACTGCAATGGAATGAGCTTCAGAGGGGGAGGGCCTATCAATTAATTAGCAAGCGACAAGAAAAATAAATAAATCTTTCATATATTCAGGTTTTTCACTGATTAGACAGGATGGGGAGAGAACATTATGACCCCTTTCCGGAATGTGGGTCCTTGTCTAACACTCCAAAAATGCATAGATCACCACATTTCAAGGGCCTGGTCCCACTAGGAGGACAATGAGAAGTTCATTTCTAAGAAAGGGGGGAAAACACAAATCATTAGAAGTGGACTGGTTTCTCTAAACACAGCCGCTACACGCTGGTGGTGCTGCTAGTTCTCTGTATCAGGGCTCACCAATGTTGTTACAGCGATAAAACAAAGTTGGGCAGAGGAAACAAGGGGATTGCTGTAAGCCATAGCTAATGAGAAGCAGTGCTGCTCTGGACAAATGCATTTTGAGTTCCAGCATTTCTTACAGGCCGAGTTCTTATTTGGGCCTGTCTTTTAGTACCACAATGAAGGAGGGTGTTTTTTTTGTTTTGTTTTTTTTTTTTTTTGCAGAAAGGGAGGGTGGAGGGGGGGGTCCTAATATCAACAGACAGGCCTCCAAAGCTTGGTAGTGGTGTTCAAACTCAACCATCTAGGAATGCAAAACCCCACACTATAAACACAGAGTTCAGCCAAGTTAAAGTACAAGAACCAAACCTATTAAAAACAGGGCCTTGGTAACAGAGTACCAAAAGTGATGCCAAAAATGCCTTTTCCTTTCACCTGTAGTAAACTCTGCTGCAGAGAAAAACACATTTAAGCTGAGGCCGACAGGGGGACCCTGTTTGCATGACAATCTGTAGTTGGACTCAGAAGTTTGGACATAAACACTGGAAGAATACTCACAGGGACAGAGACTGGGCTGATCAGCAAAAGAGCAAAGAAAAGAAAGCCCACCATATTCAGATCATCAAAACAACCACACACATTAAAACATTAAACAATTCACAATTCTGTTATTGTTGGCAGCAGCCGATGACTTGCATATATGCTTGCGTGTGATGTGTACAAACTCTCGTCTGGGGTTGTGGAGCACACTTCCGTAGTTTGATTTAGCAGTGGAGTAAAACATTAATATCGTCATCTGAAATGTATACACTGCACACTCCTCTGAGCGTCAACTAGTGAATTGCACAATATGAGCAGGAGTAGAGCTGGGCTTAAACGTAGACGTTCAAACATTTGTTCCCCTCAAGGTGCTGGACCATCTATTATATACTGGCACTTTCCATGAAGCTAAACAGTTTCTTCTCAATGTGCAAAGAAATCTAGCATGGAACACAAACATTGTAGTTGGGTTCCGTCCAACCATTCTAGAGTCACCCACCGCCCAATTCAGTGTTTAAATCCACAACCCAAATTGCACCTTTAGAGAGGGTACAGTAGAAAATGTCAAATACCTTGTAGAAAAAAATAATAGAAGGCAGACAAGGATTCAGGGCTGAGTATGACAGATGCTGAAAAAAGAGAAAACCCAGCAAAAACAGCATCAGAAGAAGAACAAAGGGTTTGATGTTATTGGGTAGCAAAGAATGTTGTTTGGACAAATGTGTGTCCTGCAGGACAGGAATGTACGTGGAATCAATACTGTGAAATCTTGTGGGGATGATTCTCTTCAAAAACGGAACACAGAATGTGAAGCTGGCATTTAGATGTTGCAAGACCGTAGAAGAACAGTCAAATATGCTGAATCCAAGATGCAGACATATGCCTACATCTGTAGAATGATTGTGTAGCCGCCCAAACACGGACCCTCAGTGACTTCCAGTAGGTTGTCTCTCGCAATCACACTATCAGTTAAAACAGCTGGCATGACCTGGGCTGATCTAAAAGGATCAGCATTAAATTGGATTTCCGTGAAGTCAGCAACTCCCAGCGATGCCAACTTAGCAATTCTGTTGCTAGTTTTACCAACTTTTAGACTACGCTGACAACTTTTATTTTCAAAAAGCATTTAGCAACACAATTAACTACTTTTACTATGAACTCACTTTTATTTGGGAAAAAATCTAATTGGAACTTAAAGTGACTCAAAGGCTGAAATGTGCACATTTCCCCTATAAATGGCTAAATTTTCTGTCACTCAGTCACAAGACACGGTCTGTCTGCCGGGCTGCAGAAGTGCAGTGTGGTGATGTCAGAGGCATCAAAATATACTGTTTTACAAGCTAATAACATAAATTAAATTATGAAATAAAATGAAAATAATTATACCAATTGTTTTTGGTGTGTTGAAAAATGAGATCTGATCATAAAATTGCATTGTGTTAATTTTTTTACTAGTAAAAATGTGATAAAGAAATCTAAACTAACTAATCTCAAATAATTATTATAATAAATTGTTTTTTAAACCTGTCAAGTCCGGCATCTTAGCAAGCAGAATGTGAAGTGAAAGTGATCATTCATGATCAATCAGTGTGAACAACACGAAATTCTTCCTCTGCATTTACCAAGTGAAGCAGGGGGCAGCCAGGAACACGGCGCCCCGGGGAGCAGTGTGTGGGGACGGTACCTTGCTCAAGGGAACCTCAGAGGTGCCACTAGCAGTCTTGGGAATCGAACCCACGACCACCTGATCGCAGAGCGAACACTCTAACCACTAGGCTACCATCTGCCCCCATGTGAAGTTGGGTGCCATGATGCACCAGACACCCAAGTGGGGCTTAAACAGTATAAGCCCCTCTTTATCTGAACTTTTTATTTATTTATTTATTCATTCATTCATTTGAATTATAATTATGGCGGATTAAACAGGGGTAAAGGACATAGAGGGAGAGATACAAGTGAAAATGTGTGCGTATGCTTGTGTATATGTGTGCGAGTATGCATGTGTGTGTATGCGTGTGCGCATACAAGTGTGTGCATATAAGTGTGTGCACGTGCGTGTATAAGTGTGTACCTGTACCTATATGTATGCATGTGTACACGTGAGTGTGTGTGGACGTGTGCATGTGTACATGTGTGTGTATACATGTGTGCATGTGCCTATGTGTATGTATATATATATATAAGTGTGAGTGCGCCTGTAATGTCAGAGTTTGTCATGGAATGTTTTGCAATGGGGGTGCTCCCCTCACCCCCATCCCACCCAGCCTTCCCCACACTGCTGCACCCCACCCGACCCCACCCCACCTGCCCCACACTGCTGGTCATCAGGTAAATGTTTTACTGATTAATCAAGTCATCATATACACAATTTATAACAGCAAACATTTTGTCATTTTTCTTCATACATAAAAGTTGTGGCTACATACATAGATGCACAATCCTGCTGGCATGGGTTTCTCCTCTTTCAGGGGTGCCACCAAAAGCTACTTATATTTACTTCTGTTCACGCTTTTCTTTTTCCTTAATTTCTCTGCTTTTTATAAAATGTTGTCTTGAGTGTATCAGTAATTGATTTTAATCAAGAAATCATAACAGCCTTAGTCTATTCATCATTTAATTTTCACTAAATGTACAGCTGATGTTTTCAAATGTCACAAAAACAGCTTGTGAGGTTTTGATGCTGACAGCAATTACATGCCGTCTTTAGAATTCACCTTTCTCTGCAGGCAGTCTTAGTAGGCAAGTGGAAAGAGTTCTAGTATTTACTGAGCTGGGGGCACACTGAAGGGCTTGCTGTTTAAAGGAAAAGGTCAAAAAGTAAGCAGCATCAAAGATCAATCAATCCTTCTCTCAGAGAATATCCAAAGAAATGTCTGCAAGAGTTTAAGACCTGGAAGTGCACCATTAACACTTCAGGGAGGCCAATCTTTTTTTTCTTCAAGTCCCTTTCAGCAACAATATTTTGCACCGTGAACTAAATGAAGGATAAACTCATAAATCAAACATTTTCAAGTGTATTTGCCAATGTGTACATTTTGTCAGGGTCTGTTTGCGTAACATTGGAAATCTATTAACAAGTTCGTTACCAGACAAGTGACTAGGAAATGCAGGGAGATGCTTGTAAACAGCTGCTTCTGCCAGCCTCACTGGGTGGGCCACACTGTTGCTTCCTCTGGGTCCAGAGCCTGGCCTGTCAAACTGATACACATGAACCACAAGTATTTGGCTGCCTTTAGATGCTTCATATCTCTAGGTCTTGACGCACACCATACCAGAAATTAGCCCTAATCAGGGAAGGGGAGAAAGTAGTGGTAACAGCAATGGTAGGGAGGGGTGTCTCAAACATAGCTGATTAGGACATAATTTATGGTTCTTGATGGGGTAATGCAAATGCCACTTAAGGGTGTGTGAGGGAAAAAATTAAAATCTGTCAAAAGCAGAGAAGACGCAGGTTGAGACAAACAAATAAAAAAATCCCAGACTTGACCACAAGTTAAGAGCAAGCTGTTCTTACCCAGCCCATGACCTTCTGTTCATCCCAAACGCGCAAATTTGGTGCAACTCTTCAACCACAGCAACCGACAAAATAGTATGGGCTTGGTTTGTTGATGTACGAGTACGGATGTGTTTGAAACAGAGCCTACGGATATGCAGCACACAAAACACTAACAGCTGATACTCTGTGCACAAGGGTAGCAAAGTCTTTGACTAAATGATTCTGACAATGGTAACTGGCCACTGGAAACTCTTTCGCTGGGGCCTGTTTAACACATACTACCTATGTGAGAATGCACAGTCTCTTTCTTTTCATTTCGGTGATAATTTTAACAGGTCAAAGCTTTCACAGACTCTGCAAGCAGTGTGGCTGATCATCCCAGTTATGTCGTGAAAGCAGCACAGAGAACTACTGTTGGGCCTAAATTGTTAAATCTACATTATTTGGCAGACGTTTTCATCCAAAGGGACTTTTTGCTCATCACAGACGCAGGCTGTACTATTAGGAGTCTTGCCCAAAGACTTATTGGTGCTGTGTGGTGTGTCAACCAGTTCAGGAATCGAACCCCACTCTCCTTCCACTGCACTACACCAACCAGACAAGAACAAAACTAAATAAAAATAAAACATGAATAAAAAATTTAAATTATTCAATTATTAGTGTTCATGACCATGTTCAGAGAAATCCTAGTTAAATGTTTTATGCTGCCTACACATTTTCCTGTAGGTCAACAACGCTGGAAACGACTGCTCAATTAGAAGTCAGAAAGCTGTTGAGTGTAAACAAATATACAATGCGTTTTTTTGAATTACAGTGGGTATAGGAAAGAATCACCCCCTTTAAATATTCAAATTTTGTTGCTTTGCAGCCTGAAATGAGAACACACAGACACAAAACAATTCCTGTTGTATTTTTTGTAACTTATCCAAGTGAAAGATGATAGCAACAGGTTGAGAGAAAAAAAACTGCAAAAAATAGATCCCTCTCCTAAAAATGCTTATAAAATCAATCAGGTGTAACTACTCACCTTCTCTAAAGCAAACCAAGCTATGTGGCTTCCACTTGTAATCAACTGTAATTGTTTTGTTCAGTTCAACATAAACACAGCTATTCTTGGAGCATTTCAACGCTTGGTAGTGTAACTGAAAGTAAACAATCAAGTATGGATGGCAAGGTACAGTCTAAAGATCTAAGGGACAGGCACAAATCAGGAGATGGTCAGGAGTGGTCAGGAGTGGTCACTGTGTGCATCTGACAATATCAGAAGCGCTCCACAAATTTGGCTTATATGGGAGGGTTGCAAGAAAAAACCCACTCCTCGAGAAAGGCTACATTTTGTCTCAACTGAGCTTTGCCACAACGCAGCTTCTGAAGATTCTGAAGCCAAGTGGAAAAAGTGATATGGTCCGATGAGACCAAAACCAAACTACTTGGCCACCAAGTGGTACATCTGGTGGAAAGCCAATATGCAGTAGGAACTGGGGCACTAGTCAAGATAGGAGGGAAAATGGAGCCAAATACCCTCAAATTATTAGGGAAAACCTTCTGCCCTCTGCCAGAAAGTTGTCAATGGGAGAAAGGTTCACCTTCCAACATGACAATGACAAAAAGCACACAGCAAAATTGTCAACACAGTAGCTGAAGGAGAAAAAAAGGTCAGTTTTTGCAAGGCCTAGTCAAAGCCCAGACTTAAACCCTATTGAAAATCTGTGGTATGACTTGAAAAATGCAGTCCACTAACGGTCACCATCCAGTTGAATTGAGCATGAACGGTTTTGTGAAGAAAAGTGGGAAAATACTACACCGTCTAGATGTGCAAAGTTGGTAGTGAAGAGTTCCAACAGACACAAAGCATTATTCAGAGCAAGAGGTGGTTCTACAAAGTACTGACACAGGGGGTGATCCTTTATCCATCTCAGTGATTGTTTTTCTTTCTGCTACTGCTGCTACTATACCTTTTACTTGGACAAGTAAATACAGCTGGAAAAACTGTGCGTGTATATATGTCTTAATTTCAGGTTGCAATGCAACAGAATGTACATATTTTGATGGGGTTGATTCTTTTCTATACCCACAGTTTAGTTTTATTGAACAAAGTGACTTTAGGGATCATTTACCTGTTCGGAAAAAAAAAAAAAAAAAAAAAAAAGTATAAACCTTGGTTGCTGTATCGCTCCGCAGTGCGCACACTGTGTGAATGACCAACGCCTGTCAGCAGTCACAATGTCTTGTTGCTCATGTCCCACAAAAATAGTACGCATGAAACAGATGTAAGACACGACTAAACAATCCTCTCAAGAACTCTGAAGTCACTGTTAAGTTATTGGACTGCACAGTCCTCTGAAGAAGTTACTGTGCTGCCTAAAACTTCTGAGCATACATCATATATTAGGCCTACAAAAAAAAGAAAAGAAAAGAAAAAAAAAGTGGTGTCATTAGGAAGAAATCATTATGACTGGCAAAGCATGGTCATACACAGGGCATGGTTTTGTCTGAGTGTGTCAAATTTGTTCCCCTCCCACTGTGCAAAACAGCATGGGCCCAATCGCAATACTGAGCAGAGCTTTGAAAAGACAAGAGGATCTGGCCTATCTAAGGTCCATCTGGGCCTGCGCCAACCTGCCTGTCCACTCGCCGACCCGGACACCTTCCATGTCCCACAGCAGTGGGTCAGCATTTGTGCAAAACACACTTCCTCTGAACACGAGTCGAGTGACCCAGCTGTCAAAACCAACTGCCCACAGCAGTTGAGAACATGATTCATGCATGGCATTCCCTATGCCAAGACACAGCTGTCCCACAAGAGCCAAGCAGGGGAGAAGGTTTTTGAGTCTTTGTTCCCGTAACCACTCTAATGAAACCTCAATGCCAGGGAAAAGTGGTGCTAGGGAAAAATGAAACAAAATGTATTATGTTTCCTCACTGAGAACAGCTATAAGCCAGACATTTCACCCATTACTGCAAAACAGAAGCGTGTTTCCACTGCAATTGAGAGATTGTTTTTCCCTCTGTGTTGTTCTAGACAATCATCTGGCATGGAGTCCAGCTTGTTAAATAAATACAGCCAAGCCAAGGAGCCAGTCTGAGGGAGGGGTGGCAGTGGCTACTTTCAGCACTGTATCAGAAATCAGTCATGTCTCTCTCTCTCTTTTTTTTTTTTTTTTAAACCTATTGAGTCACTCATTCCACAAGGTTCTGCCTGACAACAGCATGACCCGTCCGTCCACTTGTTGAGGCCTGTCGGAGTTATTTTTTGGGTCACCAGGATATTGGACCCTGTCAACAGCACCCAAAGATAAACTCAACAGTGTTGAAATTCCACCAGCAATCATGATGTCTGGACCCCTCCCTCCATCTCCGGCATTAGAAGCACACAAAGGCAAATCAAGCAAGACGAACAAATAGTCAATGAGCAGGAAAATGAAAGAGTTGGCACCATAACAGGAAGAGCAGTGCCAGTATCTCAGGAATTTATTTTGAAAATGACACCAAAATAAAGCTGGGTGGTGCCCCCATGTTGAGAGACTGATCAAAGTAGTAATGGGGAGGGAAAAGGTCAAGAGCAATCAAAGGGTTTTATGACTGAAAGCGTTTACAATTATATCTAAATGAGAGTGACCTGCAGGAAATGATAGAACTCACTAGCACAAGGCATCTAAGGGGGGCGGGGGGTGGGGGGGTTAAGTATCATGTCCTTCCTTGCGTCTGCTGGCTCCTCCAGAAGCCGTCTCGCAAGGGCTGTCCGCTGGGGAGCTGTGTGAGTGTGTGTGAGCTGTCTTCAAACAGGATGCCAGAGACCCTGCTTTCCCTTCCATAATTCATGTTGCGCTCTCCATTGCCATGTTCCGGCTCTTATGAAACTCTGCACCGTTAATGACAAATTGCAAAATCTTGTTAGAAATTGTGTTCCGTTACATATTTCAAAATCAGCATCCAAAATTCATATCAGTGAAGAAGAAGAGGGGGGGGATTTAAATAAGATTGGTCCCATTCTGAGAAAAAAAAAAATTCCTCCATCATCAAATAAAAACATAATTTTCTCACATTTTACAAAGAAAGAACAACAAACCGAACAGTTACACAGCCCATGAACACAACATTTCAGTAATGTTTTCCTAGCTTGGACGAAAACGTGAAAAACATGAATTTGTGTGACATGGTGAGCAGGAGGAAGGCATGGAGGAGTTATGATCCAAATGGTTTAGAATATTAAAATTCCTCACAGATAGCAGGATTTCCACTTTGAGAGAATCTACTGATTCAGCAACTAGCATGTGAGTGTGTTGAGATCCAGAATTCAGCAGGAAGCTGTCTGTGAAGTGGAATAGTGGGGGATTTTTCCTGCTGTTGGCTGGAAAATGCTCCGCACCTTCCCCCTTGCTGCTGATGGATCAAACTTACTGTACCCTTAGCCACAAAGAATCCATAACACAGAGGTTCTGGGGTCTAGCACTCCATCAGACTCACCAAAGCCAAACGTTGCCACCTAGTGTTGATCAGATCAAGATCTGGGCTTTCACACCAAATGCATGCTCTCCAGTAAAAACTAAAAGGGTGTTAATTTGCCTGGGGGGCAAAGGGCACAGTATAAGAAGAAGGAAACTATTTGAGTAGATTGAGTTTCACAGTGTTTTGTTCCCTGGTAATTGAGCAAAGTATGCTCTAAACCCAGGTAGAACAGGGTGATCTGATTTGAAAGGTAGCCTGGTTACCAGCTGGGCCCAGCCTGAAATACTGCCCTAAAAAACACACTTGGTTCCAGAGACTGGGCAACAAGATCTTTAACAACCAACAACAAGCAACAGCAATCACAGCCACATTCTGCTACCAACCAGCACACACAGTTAGATCTTTGCAGAACGACATGGGGGTAAAGCTAAAAGGAAGATAAACAGTGTTTTGGCAGCTTAGCTATTGATTGCGGTTCTTTTTGCACAATCACACTATGGTCTCCTGGACTGGGAAAACAGTGTTACCTTGGACTGTGATATGAAAAACCCCAACAGCCCAGAAATATAAAGTAGTTTCTTCCTCAATTCATTGCCATTAAAACCCATATTATTGTCCACAAAACCCACTGCTTAATTTATGTGAAGTTTGGTTGACAACATTCGTTTTTATATGCAGGGCCTGAAAAGAAATTTAAAACTGCAAAGGACAGCACGCATACAATAAATTTAAATTGTAAAGTAATTTGAAACTGTAGTTTGTATATTTCAAATCAACTGAAGTACTCCAGAAACCTGGATGTTCAACATGTTTTCACTCTTCACGAAATGTAACACACATCACAGTTTGATCATATGCAGGGGGTCTACCAAGTCTATTTCAAAGGTCAATTACTTTGAGTCTAATGCTAATACCTTTGGTCCTTTCCAAGCAATTGGTTCACACACAATTGACATGATTAAGCACATTTCAGTGAATTTGATCCAAAATGAATTCTATTCCAATTAAATAAAATAAACTGCATGGGAATGTTTCAATTTTGCTCCATCAACAGTTGAATTTTATGGTGAGGAGAGAAAGTCTGTATGTTTGAAAGAAATGAGTGACAACATGATAAAGTTTATTTTTAGTGTACTGCATATTTAATTTTTAAAAAATGCATACCTTCTATTTATACATTCTATCCATTTTGAGCCAAAACGACAAAATCTGGCATCAAATGTGATAAATTTCATTCTGGATACAAACTCTTTTGGACTGATCCAACACATCTGCCATCTGTTTTTCCTCATGCTGCTTTCATTAACAATATTTTTTCAATTGAAATGGCCATTTCTCAGCTAAATTAATGACAGTAGCACACTTGTACATTATGCAAGCCAAACGAGACTTCACAACAGCCCATCGTTGTGCGGGTACAAAGCTGGTCATGACCTTTCAGAGAACACCAGAATATCTTAGGATACTACAAAGTGGAGCGTGACTGACTTGCAGTTATTACATGGAGTCTAGATATTCTCTCAAGATTTTATTTTGCTCAAGACCTCCCTGCCCCGTCTCTGGACCTCCCTGTTCTGGCACGGCTCCAGTCTGCCCTCAGTCACCTCCCCTGTTTCACCCGTCCCATGCACCCTCCACCCTCCTCCTTTTCCCCCTTTGCCTCCAGCGGTTCTCTCTGCTGCCCCGATCCCACGTCTGTTCTGTAAGTGGCCATCGAGGAACCTCGAGGCCTGGCACTCACTGCAAGCCTGGAGTTTGTAAAACGGGGGGGATGGAAAGGGAAGGAAAGCTCTCCCTCGTACGAGTGCAGGAATATTAGCTTATGGAGTGTGTGGGGGAGGGGCTGAACAGGGGGAACCGCTGTGGATATCAGACCACAGAACACTCCCCCACATGTGGTGTCAATTAGGAACAATCTTGTTTTTTACCCACCACTGAAAAGGAAGGAGGGTTTTTCTTGGGCAGTGTGTTTTTTCTCTCTAAAATTCAATTGCATATCAACGTGTTTATCCAGAATTCCAGCTTTTAAAGGCTTGTATCATTCATATAGAAATAAAAATGCTATTTAGAGAGTTCCAGTTTTGTAGTAAATCTAACGAGTGATATTTTTTCTTGAAAAAAACTCCACATAGATGTGTGAATATGTCGTAAACAATTAACTGTCAGGTACTATGGACGATAAAGCACTGGGTTAGTAATGCAGGCAGCCTGAAGATGAGAGTTGGAGAGAAGATTAAATGGAAGTGACTCAGCTCCTCTCAGAGGAAGTTCCCCTTTAAAATATTAATATGTGCTTCAATTATATATCCCATTACAAACGGCTGTGTTTTGACAATACCAATTATTAATTCATTTCCGGATTGATGCCTGAAAGGAAGTATAAACAACCTGATGCCTCTCTGGCAAACTTGAAAACATCAGGACACAAAGAGGCTTTTCTGATTGGATCAGAGATCAGATGAAGATATTTTCATGCCTTTCAAAGCGGCAGACTTCAAACGGTAGGTCACAGCCACAGCCCAGAACTCAACCCAAGTGCAGGTGTGAACACAGCAGCTTGTGCTGCTTCTGGAACGAGACCAACCTGGGCGTTCCGATGCCCACAGAATAAAACTCTCAGCTGTCTGCCATACTAGCCATAGCCCGTTTGGAACTTTATACCACACTTCCTGCAATACATTTGGCATGTGACCAAAGACGACCTCTTGCCCCCTTCGGCTGAGGTGCGAACCCAGATTGCCTCTTCTCTCTCAAGAGTGGGCCATGTGTGAGTTAGTGAAGGAGAGAAGGAGAGACAGAAAGTAAACAAACAGCACCGGGACACTGGGAGTAGACCACAATAAGGTGAGGTTTTTGCATCAAAGGCTACCTGCGCCTCAGGGTTCTCTAAAGGAACATAAGCTGCGACAAACCCTCAGAAAAGAGGCAAAACCTCCGGGTTCAAACGCCCATATAGCCCCTGTTTCCTCTGGGGGACTGGTTTGTTTAATAAAGCAAGGCGATCAGTGGGATGAGTAACAGTAGATACAGGCTGCTTCACGGGAGGTGAGGGGCCTTTTCTTCTGCTACAGCTCATGGGGTTCACACTCACCAGCTGAACGTATGCCACTTTGTAATCTGGCCTCTTCACACGCTGGTTTAAGTGGTTCCTTTTCTTGTTTGTACCTGAGGCAGAGAGAAAGGCTGCATTAGTTATCTAGTTTTGGCCTGAAATTTTATCTTATGAAATTGTAGCTGATGATTAATTGCCATATGAACAACTGCAATAAATAATGTCTATTTTGATTACTGTATGAACTATTAAATTACAGTCCTCAAGTGGCCATATTTGCTGAATAGCTATCTTGCTTCCAGTCAATATATCCAACACACAGTTCAAACTCACAGTACCTATTACTGTCTAATAAACACCAGCAAGGAATTACAGCTTTTGTTGTTTTGTGATCTTATGACTAGAGTTGTCACAATACAAGAACCATGAGCAGCATCACAAGATATTAATTCCAAAATTTAATTCATAGGCATAAAGCTTAGTGAGTTTGCATGGTTACAAAGCAATAATTCTAACTTACTAAAAACAGCAGGTAGCTAAAACATAAACCTCTTAAGAGAATGAAAAAGGCAGGTTTTGTCTTCTGTTCTGTTGCGAATAGCATGTTAACCTTTTCCCAGCTGGGCATGATGTCATCTTTAAAAGGCTCCTGGAAAATTTAGCCAAGAAACAAAGGAAGCAGTTTGGAAGAAAACATCTTCCAAACCCCTCAACCACTACCACATTTTGTCTCAGACTGAAAAAAAGCAAAGAGAGAGGAAAAGACCAACAGTAAAATATCACAGCTGAGTCCATTTTCACTCAAAGAACGTCTCTGGGCTATGAAGTGAATGTGTTAAAATCAGTCACATGAGTGAACGTGTGTGTGTGTGTGTTGTTACATGTAATCACTGCAATGCACTCAGGTGAAGTCCTTCTCAGTAAAATCAATACCCCCACTAAGGCAATGGTTGATGGTTGAGTAGAGGCAAAAGCAGGATGGGGGACTCCTCAGTTTGGGGTCAGCTGGGTTACTCCCCTAAACCAGGTGAAAAGACTTACTTTTGTTCATGTGTTTGAAGCTCCGGCCCTCCACATCCCGCCCACCCTCCAAATCGCACACCACACATACTCCATACCCTTCAAAAAATTTTCTCCCTGCTTTGGGGTTGCGGTTTGGCTGCTATCACATTACAAATCCCAGGACAGAGAAGTTGCCATGGCAACCTCTTCCAAAATACCCCACCACACTCAGGGAGGAAAGAATGGAACCCTTGAGTGCTGGGGAGCAGTCAGAGCCCCTGAGCCCCACTCATACATCCTTTACACTGCCAATGGACTGGAACCCATGACGCAGACAGGGATACCTGCTCTGACGCACCAAGGGAACGCTTATCCTTTGTTGTTTTTATATATTTTTTTAATCTAATTGGTGTTCCATTATTTTTTTGTGTTTTATATGGCACTCATAAAAATTAAAAAAAAAAATTTTTTAAATGCAGCCCGCCTACTCACTGGCTCCCCGCAACATTAGTCCAAAAATGTGGTCCAGGGAAATGGGGCTTCCAGTGGCTAAAACCCAACAGGGCACTCGTAAAAGTGATTCCCTCTTGCATTTTGTAAATTACTCCTTGTTGCTAATTTCTGGGATGGTGAAGCTTGTAATAATCATTTGTTTGTCCGTAAAATCTTCTACATAAAGAAAAGCCCTTACAAATACAACCATAAACCAAAAACTGGTTGTGTAACTTCTTGGCTGCCTTCTTAAACAGGGCATCCTAGGATAGCTGATGGTCAGAACACTGGAGCAGCAGATTTACAGATAAGTGGCTGTGGGAAAAAAAACTTGAATCACGCAAGCCACTCCTTACTCTTACTCTCATGTAACCCCCCCACCCCCCGAGCCTCTTATCATTTCTTCTGTAATATGACTCTCTTCTGCTTGAATGCTCTGGCATTTGCTTTATGATGTGGTGTGGCAAAAGAAGGATCAGCAAATACTAGAGCAGCAAAAAAAGTCTTTATAGTAGTGTGATGTTTCAACGGAAATTTGGTTTCACTCTACTAATTTTCCTCTGTATTAGCAGGTTGCTCCCTTATCACACTATACCATCACCTATGTGGAAGGCCAAAAGCTAGAAGTATCTCTAATGTCCCAATATGCCACAAGAAGAGGCTCAATGATTTAGTGTGAGGTCCTGACAGTGGTTTGCGAATCACTGGAGTTTGTAATTGGCTAAGAGGTTTGCTTAGACTGTTTAGCTTTTTCCCCCCCATGGTAAGCAACACTGTCTCTCATGAATCTGTCCGCTGATATTGCACAAAACGAAGCCTTACTGCTGGGTTTGATCAGAAATCAAAAGACCAGAAATACAAACAGTTGAACTGCTGGCTTAAAAAACAAAGCAATGTGTAAATGCAAGGCACTACAATCTCATAGGGAAAAATACACATACTGGGTATGATGACAGCAACTTTCATCATATAGAACTCTCTGCAAAGAGCACTGAGTCTTTTCACATCAAATGTAAGAAACTAAATTGTGAAATGAGCATTACAATAAATGTGTTAAAGACCTCACAGAAGGCAAAAAGATGAGTTGGCGGATCCTGTGAGATGTTCACAAATCATTCAGATTAAAGTGGTAGGCAATTAACTCACAGTACTGGATCCTAGTGCGCACTGCTGAGACAGGAACGCCGTATATCTTCTCCAGGTAGTTCCTCACGTCAAATTTGGTCATCCTTTAAAAAGGCGGAAAGATGAAGGGCATGGAGTGGTGGGGAGGCAATGGAACAGAACAAAGGACATGGTCAGTGGACTGTTCCAAGAAAATAGGACATTCTACATCTTGCTATTGTCAAGACACAGCGTAGTGTTTAGAGGAGATGTCAAACATGATGGTCCAGTAGATAGTGTTTGGAATGTTTTGTTTCACAGGGAAGAGGACATTTTTAGAACACTTTGGAGTAATTTCTCAAAAGACTTTCCACATACACACTCAGGCACCAAGAAAAAGTTGTTCATATGGTAGCATGAAGTACAAAACAGAAAACTACAAAGTCTGGTACTGTTATATGCAAAGATGTAAGGCATTCAATGAGTTCCTTGTAGCTGATTCATCAAAGTCAAGCATTCTTAACATTCGGACTGGCTTGGCTTTTCAAAAGCTCAAACTGCCATGTTAACCTAACTTGTGCAAAAACGTGCAAAGGCCTGTTCAAACCCTGCAGATGACAGAAAAAATCATTTTAGAGCCTGATGTAGAAATCCATTTTACTACAATGCCTAGAAAGCAAGAAAACTCGCAAATAAACAACAAAAAAAATCTGATGATTTCAGTTCCAACTCAAAAGTGCTCAGAGAATAAGATGGTCAACCAACTCTTTAAAAAAAAAGGTACTTTAGGACATATTCAAAATACAATGCACATACATAATACATTTTCCAGATTTGGCCTGTGGAGTAGTGAAAATGCATTCTCTGGCATGTGCTGAAGTGGTGTTTTTAATCCAGAACCAATCACCATAATCACTAATGTTTCTGTGGCTGAACGCAATTAAACCCTTGCAGTAATGTTTTAAAGCCTCCTAAGAAAAGTACAGACTTACCATCAATACCACTGATTAATGAGCAAAAGCCAGTTGCATCAGTTGAACATAACTTTAGTTCTAAGTAATAATGTTAAAAATAACATTCTTCTCCAATATTTCAGAAATGGTCTGTGTTGAACTGTGTGATATACAGTGGGGCAAAAAAGTATTTAGTCAGCCACCAATTGTGCAAGTTCTCCCACTTAAAAAGATGAGAGAGGCC
>JBBJLS010000128.1:5772616-5792418 GCA_037577275.1 Bryconaethiops microstoma
AGAGAGAGAGAGAGAGAGGGAGAGAGGGAGAGAGGGAGAGAGAGAGAGAGAGAGAATTCCTAGAAAGCAAAAACCCTCGACAGGCAGCGAGTGGAATGGTAATCAGCACATGGTGCTTTCCGAGTCATTTGAGTGGAAAAACCGCGCCTGATTAGAAAGCAGGAAGACTCTTTAAATCACCACTCCTTATGATCTAAACCAAGACCAAACCACCAGGCTTGACCCTCTGCCCTTCCACCCTTTTTTCACTGCCTGTTTCCTTAACAGTAGTTAGTCTGTCCTATCATTGACTTGATACATTTGTAAAAACCCTCTCACAAATATGGGAAAAAGCAGTCATCATTAACTGCCACAGTGGAAGCTCTCATGGGGTCCACTTACTTTGTAGCTATGCTTCATAGAGCACAGAGAATACATGCCAGCAGAAGAAACGAAGCATAGCTAGTTCAACGTAATATGTGCAACATTACGTGACCTCTTTGATGTTTTTCTGTGGCTAAAAGTGCACTAAATTAGAGAACACTGACGACATAGACCCAACTGTTTCTCCCACACTGATTCCTAACTATTGGGGCATCAGTCAGTATGGAGTGCATGACATTATTCGAGTGCTCTGGTGTTTTATAGTAGCTGCCCTTCACATTGCATGAATATTTAATGACGAACGCACCGATTCAAAAAGTGAAGATATACGGTAGAGGTTAATATACCAATGTATAGATGGCAACAAAACTCAATTCTTTCAAGAACTGTGTATTTTTTTTATTCTACCGATATAGTAGTTTTGTTGAATCTCACTATTTTCAAATGATTAGGACCTAAAAAAAAAGTACAAAATGTTAATCGGCTGTATTTAACCAATTTAAATGGATTTTAAAAGGTTTGTGTCAGTTTTCTTGCTAATGTCAATTATTAAAAGTAGATTTTCATAGTCAAAAATCAGCAAGCAGTGATTTCTAAAAGCAATGAGCTACAGGGTTCTTAGGGATGGACCTAAACAGCTCCCTCGAGGTCAGTGCGGCTTATCTTTTCATGTGTTCCCCTCTCCAAGCACCCAAGCCTGCTCCCTGTTGTTCAAACTTCTCTCCCCGTTATGAGTTTCAGAAGGACCCCACCCTTCACACATAAAAGGTATTCAAAACAACTCAGACACTCATCTCTAAACGCGACTCATCCATCTCTCTCTCTCGCCCTCCCTTACCCACACAGTCACGCACACATATCCTGCCTCTTTTAAGTCTTTTAAGTAGGTGATTCATCCCAGAAGTCTAAAAAAACAGGGAGATGAATGATGGATGAGAACACTCCAGATTCAGATGAAAGATTCAGATAAAAATGACTGGAGTTGTCCAATGCTTTGGAACAAACTAAAAAGAGAAGAGCACAGTTGTAATGTTCGCATGACAAAGCGTAGAGTGCGTGGAAAGGCCAATAAGTGACATCAGCTCAACGACTGCTGCAGCAGCCTACAGCCGAATAAAGACAGATAAAGCCACTATGATAATATGGTGAGGAAGTCTGCGGTCAAACAGATAAGAGGGAGGGGGTTGCAGTGCTTTGAAAAACGTTTATCTTACTTCTTCCACATTCAATGCACGAAGACAGTCTGCTTTCAGCCTCTTTTTGAGGACTCAAAGACTTTTGGCCCAGTTAAGAACCTTTGCATTATGCTCAATCCCTGGCCAGATGGCACTGGCACTCTGCTACAGGTGGTGAGGATGTCTAGTGTGGACTGATACGCTCAAGATCACAAAAGACTGAGAAAACAAAACACTGAACTCCTTGAAGGTAAAAACTTCCCCTCTGCACTTACGCAAGTGCTAACACACAGAAGGATTACCAGCTTGTGCGGTTTGGAACGCTTTCCGACAGAATAATAAGTAAGATGTGGCGTTCCAGCGTCACGGCATAAGATGTACACCCTCAGGTTTAACGGAAAACAAAGCACACTTTGTGCTCTTCGCATGAGAGCTCCACTATTAGACCCTTCATTTACAGTTCGACTGCCTGTTTCATATTACATTGCCGCAAAGAAATAACAAATGCCTGGACGCTGCCGTCTGTGAAAAAACGTCATCAGCAGACCCGGGGTTGATGTCTTGGCATGTGGCCACATTGGTAAGCTGTAAACAAAACTGAATGATAAGCAGCATCACAGACCAGGTACTCTTTCCATTGAAGCCTGGATGCTTAAAAGGAAAAAATTATATGACATTCGTCCTAAGAGATTTACGTCTGAAAGATATTTCATGTTTAGCTCTTGCTGTTTTTGCATCTTCCTGTTAACAGTTACTCCTATCAAGTTACCTGAAAATGCTGGATTTGTGATATAAACACAATCCACAACAAATACTGTAATCCTGCTGATCTCCAGACAGCTAAGACGTTTCACAAACAAAAACAACTTGAGCAGGCCAAGCCAGGAATTGCCAAAAGCAGGATGTGGCTGGTCCCTGCTTGGTCTGACAAGATTAAGAGAAAAGCATCACTTACTACTTCATTTAGACCTCTTCTGTATTTGGTGTTGTCACATTTTTATCATTTACATATTCGCAATGTAATCCACTGCCAGGATTGGCACATCTTTTCTTATGCTACATACTTTGTCTCTGCATGTGAAATCCATGATCTTGAGCATCCTGATGCTTATTTTTGAACTACCACCTACTACTAGCACCTCACAGTTACACATGTCAATGGACCCAACTTTCTTTAATAAGATCTGACCTCCACCTAGTGGTCAGAGGCTACATTTCACTACAGAAACCTATAGAAACATGAGTAACCGAGTCCGTCAGTGGACTCATTTAAAATCATACAGATAGATCACACAACATACTTACAAAAGCCAGAGAGACGTTGAATACTTACTCCATTGAGACACGAAACTGCACTGTGTCAGGTGGCTGTTCTTTGCCTGGTCGGACAAGAGTCATAGCAAAGATGGGTCGGAATATCCTCAGCTGAGGGTTCCCCAGCTGGTAAATAGGATAACTGCACAAATAAGAAAAACAGCATCTCATGGCACAAAAAAATTACTTTTTTTCCCCAGACACGGTGCAATTGCTCTGACCGACTTGTCCTCTGATTAGACACACAAATGACATGTGGAACTGGCTTGTGCTCGACAATGCTCCATCAGTCAATCAGGACAAGAGCAAAGTGGTCCGTCATAGTCAGGTGTATACAAACAGCAGTACACAGCGTAAACAATGTGAATTTTTTTTTTCTCTGCCTTTAACACAGTCACCAAGTGAGGCAGTGGGCTGCCACCAACACTGGGGTGCCCAGGGAGCAGTGTGTGAGGACGGTACCTTACTCAAGGGTATATTCAAATTTACATTTACGGCATTTAGCAGATGCTTTTATCCAAAGCAACTTCCATTCCCTAACTACAGGGGCCGGTCTCCCTGGAGCAACTTGGGATTAAGGGTCTAGCTCAGGAACCCAGTGGTGGTGTACTGAAGGTAGGCTTCAAAACCATGACATCTTGGTCCAGAGGCAAGTATCCTACCCAATAGGCCACCCCCCCCAAGGGTACCTCAGTGGTGTCACTAGCAGTACCGAGATTCAAATCTACGGCCTTCTGATCGCAGGAGCAATTCCTTACCACCAGTGCCACCTGCTGCCCTATTCCATACACAGTTATCTGATTCATTCTGTCTTCCTACCATGGTTTAACACTATGCACTTTGGTTTCCTAGTTAATTTAATGGTGCAGGTTAAGATGTGCTGGTTAAGTGGTAGGGCAGCTGAGAACAAGTGCTCCCAGATCTCCCAGACCACCGCTGCCTCTTCTACCAACAGTGGCTCATTAAAATCAGAACTAACGTTAATTTCACCAGTGGCTAAATCAGTAACTGGCCCCTTATAATCATGTGTGGACACACAACAACACAGCACACAGTGTAAACAGTGTGAAATTCTCTCTGTGCATTTAACCCATTTACCAAGTAAAGCAGTGTGTGGGGACAGTACCTTGCTCAAGGGTACCTCAGTGGTGCCACTAGCAGATCTGGGATTCAACCCCACAACCACCTGATTGCAAGGGCAACTCCTTAACCACTAGGCCGCCGGCCACCCCTTTTCCTACAGGGTGCCCTTCTTAGGTTCCACAGAGTATTATTTTGGTTTTGGTTATTCTGTTTTTCATGTTTGGTTTGTTACTAGTTTGGTTTCCTAGTTAAATCAATGGTGAAGGTTAAGAAGTGCTGGTTAAGTGGCAGGGCAGCTAGGGACAAGTGCTCCCAGACCACCACTGCCACTGTGTGTGGACGATGCCATGCTCAAGGATACCTCAGTGGTGCCACTAGCGGTCCTAGGATTCGAACCCACGACCTTCTGATCGCAGGGGTAACCTCCTAACCACCAGACAACCAGCACTTCTTAACTCCAAAATAAGGACTAATAACTAAACCAATAGCTAAACCAGTAGCTGGCTACTAAAGGCTCATCTCTCTGTCTTCCCATTTTCCACATGAACCAGTCTTGCCCCGTTTTAACAACATTATCCAGGGCAGCTAAACGAGCATATGAGTACTCCCTAAAATAAAGCTTCGACCCGAGTGGCACTAAAACTAAACCAACTCAGATAAAACAGGTCTAGAAGGATCTGAAGTGATTCAGGGTAGATGTAAACATGGTTTGTTAAGGAGGGTAATGTTAAATACTTTAGCTTCTTTACTGGCTAAACAAGGACAAACCACTGTACATATGAAACATATTTGGAGATTAGCCCTCACAAGAAAACACTTACATTAACCGTCTGGCCATTTTTTTATACCTCCTCTCTACATGTGCTGAGAATTTTATCTTCAACAACAAACGTGCTCAAGGTCCTCCGCAGCGTCCCGAGTGACTACAGGAATCACTGACTGACTCCAACATAAAAGTCCCACTTTTTACCCTCCAGTCCATTTGCAGTTACACATATAGTTTATATTTCTAGAGCCCCTATTCCGAGTTAAAACAAGCTGCCATACTTCTTTTGGAGGTGTACAGCAATGCACACTCAATATGTAAACTCGTCAGTTCGGTAACAAAATGCAAAATTCTAAACTAAGCAGGAATAAACCAGGGCAATCACTGGCGTTGACATCCCCTCACAAACATTGCAAACTTTTAGGAATAGGAATTTTGCATCCTTCTATTAGTCCCATAACTATTACCGCGATGTAAAGTTTTGTTTGCTGTTTGTTCTTTTTTTGATGGCATTTTTTATGGTTAATGGCAACCAGTGAGTCCGCTTTTTGGTCTGCCAGGTCATTATGTCACGACTTACATGTTTTCTGCTGTAAAACAGACTTTTATTATGACACTTTTCCAAATTGCCCATGATAACTGTATAAACGGAACATACATACACAGCTGTTTAGTCAGCTTGAAGAAGTCACGTGACCACTCCAGAGCCGTGAAGCCTGACTTCTCTTTAAAGGAAAAGTCCCAGTGAAACAGAGGATGGGTTTAAGCAATGGGCTATGTAGAAGCTAGAATAACCCTCTTCTGGTGTTTCATCAACGATCATATAGCTTACTACGAAAGTTCGCAAGCTCCCGCAGTCAGTAAACATGTCCTTTAAATTAGTGAGAGAAATTCACTTTTATACTTTTTATAATATATACTAATAGATTTTGATATTAGTGATTGATTGTGCCACTGTATTGGTTGCCAATGACGCCACACTGAGAACCTGAAGAGTCCAATTTCGCTATTATGACGTCATAATGCCCCCCATTCCTTTAATCAGTCAGTGTCTTTGGTTGCAACTCACTCTGCAATCTGAGTGCAGGACTGGACAGTGAGGTTATTCTTTTAGCTCACATTATCCTTTTTTCTGGACTTAAAGCTCAACATTTTATATTTACTCAACTAGTAAAAACAACTAGTTGGTTCTGCTGAACATTTTTGCTTCACATACAACTTGGAGGTTGGTTCCCTTTGATCAGGATTAAGGAAGAGGTAAAATCTTTTGATAGTGGTTTCACTATTTTTTCTTCAGTATGATTAACAGAGGTATATACAGAACTCCTGATTGATTTATTTTATTTAAATTTCTTTTAGCCTATCAAAAGCCATGAAAGACCGTCCACGCTTTCGTGAGTTCGCTCGAATGGCACCGAATGCAGTAGAAGGCCGTTCCCGCTTTCCAACTATCGCTGGAGCTCAACAAAGCATTGAAAAGACAAAGCAGTGCCTCTCAGAGAATGACGGGAAAAGAAAGTACCCTGTGATCCCGATGTCCTTGAACCGGGTGATTTTACAGGGAAAACAGGACCGGAGTGAAGGATCAATAAAGTTTCCAAGACTCCATGGAGAAAAAGCTGCACAGGCTGGCAGGGTTGCATTTCAGCTACCCTGCAGGGGTGACCAGACACTGCTTCAGCCGCATCCGCCAAGCAAACCCTGCGATGATTGTTTTTGCAACCAACTAAATCGAACCAAGGCTGCCAGGCGCCATCGCACATGGTTCACAGGATTCTACCTGGAACCAAATTACTTTTAAAACCCTGGGCAAGATGTGGGTCATGTACGGAGACAGTCGATTCATCTCCTCAGTGGCAAGTGAAGCTGAATATACATACAGAAGGTTTGATGTGATGGACCTTCTATGGTTCAAGCAGTTCTGTGAACCTTGGCATGAGATTTTCTGTGCCAAGGATGAGATTTATCACTACTCACTTCCGGCTCACAAAGACCAAAGGTCTGAAGACCACCACATCCCTGAATTTATGAGGAAGACTCATGATTACCCCAGTCAATCTAGAAGAAACGTCTCTTGCCTACTCTGTTCTGTGAATGTTTGTGACCTTTAAATAAAAGTTTGCTAAACAAGCTTCTGCTTTTGTTATTGTTCTTTCTAATTGTAAACACATTTGAAAAAATAGGGGCAGGAAAATGAAAACAAAATAAAACTTAATTGGGGAGGAGCTAACATGGTGACTAAATGACCAAACATGGACTTTTTACCTTACAATATCTCATAACTAGAGTATGAAGATGTTTTTTTTTTTACAATAATGACCTACTATTTCATAACAACAAGGATTTCTCATGATATTGATAACCTTCCTCTTAATGAGGATTGAATATCTCATTAATTTAATTATTGATAATGATGACTTATTATCTCATAATAAGTCATCATAATAAAAACCACAACTTCTGGTGTAGCTGGTGGCCCAGAGGTTAGAGATTTGCCACTACAATCAGAAGGTCGTGGGTTTGAATCCCAGAACTGCTGGTGGCGCCACTGAAGTACCCTTGAGCCAGGGACCGTCCCCACACACAGCTCCCTGAGCAGCCCACTGCTTCACTTGGTGAAAGGCTTAACTACAAAGAAAGAATTTCACATTGTTCACTGTGTTCATGTGTATAAGGGGCTGCTTCACTTTATAGTAATGATGTTTCACTGAATTACAAAAAGTTTTAACTATGAAAAACCTTTTCTTCAAAATATGTAAAAATACATTTTTTAAATTAAAATGATTAAATATGACATGTTAATGTTTAAGTGGTGGAAACTGGTTTCTTTGAATTTATTTTTATTTTGCCATTTATTATGAAATTTAAAAAGGCAGCGTTGCCTGCTGCACTGCGCACGCGTCACTGGCTTGTGAATTCAAGCTGCTCAGTTTGGCGCCTAGATGAAGCTTAAACTTCTGATTATTAACTAAATGATGCTTTTCTGTCCTCTTAGTGTAACTACAGCAGTCTCTTTAAACAGTCTGCAGTTTACATTAGGTTTACGTCTTCCTTTAATGTTCTAGGAGATCATTTTAGCCTGGGCTAGCTAGCAGGCTGAGGAAGGTAAGCCGTGTTGTTTTCATGTTTGAACCTGAATGAGTTTGAGATTTATAACAGAAGACCAATTTTCTCAGAAAGTTATCTTACAAACTTGTCTACACAGCACGTTAGAGTTGACATGGGTAGGTGAAATTTAGGTGAATGACAGCTAGAGGAGTTCAGGGACTTTAATAACACTGCCTTTAACTACATAGCGTTTAATATGGAGCTGGTCCCCCCTTTGCAGCTATAACGGCTTACACTCTTCTTGTAAGGCTTTCCACAAAACTTTGGAGTGTTTCTGTGGGAATTTGTGCCCATTAATTCTGTAGAGCATTTTTGAAGTCAGGCACTGATGTTGGACTAGAAGGTGTGACTCGTAATCTCCGTTCCGGTTCATCCCAAAGGTGTTGGATGGGGTTGAGGTCAGGGCTCTGTGCGAGCCAGTGAAGTTCTTCCACACTGAACTCATCCAATCATGTCTTTATGGACCTTCTTTGTGTCATGCTGGAATAGAATTGGGCCTTTCCGAAACGGCTGTCCTCAAAGTTAGAAGCGTATTGTTGTCTTGGTATGCTGAAGCATTAAGATTGTCCTTCACTGGAAGTAAGGGGCCTACCTCCCAAACTGAAAAACAGGTGTGTCCCAGAACTCCACATAGTGTATCTCAGCCCAGATCTGTTAGGAAACAAGTTTGCTGCTTTATTTTTGTGCTGCACGGTTATGTTGTGCTACATGGTTGATGTAGCTAAAAAGTAGACTAATGGAAGTCTTTGTTGCCCAAATCATCTGGTGCCAGTCCTGTAGCTCCACTGCAGAGACAAACATATATTACACCTTGCTGATTGACTATATTTGGCTCAAAAGGAAAACTGTTAATGTTTTTTGGGGAGTGTCTTTTTTTAAACCATGACTCCAAAGAAAGAAGCCATTGACAAAACGATGAGGATGAGGAGGGAAGAGCAGGAGCGGCAGGTTGTCCTTGCCTGGGCAGTTCTAAACGTGTCTCTCCTGGAATTGTTTACACAGAAATGTAAGACAATGTCATGAAACTGTAACCGGTAAATAAGTGTGTTGGAATTTTATAATTATATAAAATTCAGTTGTTCAGGTCAGGAAAGCTGCTCAGTAAATACTGTAACGTAACATACTGGCCAATATGGTACATTGGTAAGTAAATATTCAGATAAAAGGTTAGTATTAAATTGTTTTTCTTGTTTTAACTGTTGTTTTATTCGACAGAATTGGCCCTGGCCTCCTTGTTCAGCCTCAATGCAATCTTTTGATTTTTGGAATTACTTCAAGTACACCATGGCTCCTTCAACTATCGCTATCAGTCCGGAGCAGCATCGGCTTCTTGGTCTCCGGGACTCTGGTAATTGACTGACTGTAATGCACATTTTTGCATAAGGCAGTGGCTTTCCACTGCCTTATGCAAAATACTCCTGGTTAAACACTTGTTTTGGTGAGTTTTGTGATTAAACATTCCAGTTTCAGGACAGATGCTGAATAACCCAAACTAACTGAATTATAGGACATGGGGGTGGAAACTATTTCATCACATTTTTTAAGAAGCACTTAATGTATAAAAACAGTATTCAAAACGTGCCATTTTCTCCAAAGCCCGTATATTGAATTTGTTGCTTTTATGACTCACAAAAACAAACCTACATTACATACAGTTCCGATATTTCTACATAGAAATGGCATGGACATCAGATTTTCACAGAAATACATACATAAAAATAGAGAGACTTAATTTCACCTTTGCATCTGCCCTGGCTTACCTTCATTATTATTTTGGCTCACTAACAATTTGATTTTCTTTCATTATTTTGTGCACAGGCCCAAACATTGACATTTGTGTCTTGCACTCTTATTAAAAATTTTTTTTTAAAAATCCAATGCTTTCTGTCTCCTTTGTAACTTGTAGTACATTTTTACTTTTATTTTTGTATTTCACAAACACATTTTGAGTATCAAATTCTTGCAAATATTAAAATCATGAATAAAACCAGTCTGTACTGTGTACCATGTTTCATTAACAGCACCAGTCTCTAATACTGAGTCCTGAATGGCAGCAGAATCTGCTAAGAAGGCCCTTTTCCATTATATAAACCTCTCTTTATAACCTGTATATATATTTATGTATGCATGTACACTCTTTCACACAATGGGCTTTCTCACGAGGCCCATTTTAACAGTAGAGGGAAACCTTGCCCCTTCCACTTCCACACAGCAGCAGCGCATACTGGGAGCTGGTCCACACGTCTGACCCAGCATTTAATCTGGTGTTCCAGTGGGTGTAAAAATGACTAACTGTCTCCTGAAAGGAACACTTGTCAGGGCTTCAATTCACCCAAGGTCTCAGCGGGCAGGATAGCTTTTCCAGCCTGTGACTACAGTTCTGTGCCAAGCTGCCACTGCAGAGCTATCAGAAAACTCATTCTATTCAGAAACTATTCAGCCATTCTTCTGAGCTACTGTTTGCCTAACAGTTGTTTGAGACCAGATTAAAAAAATAGTTTCATTTCAGTATCATAGGCCTCAGAGTGCCGATGTTTACGCACGTGTCTTTGAGAGGGTAAACCACAGTTTGATATTTTTATACTCTGGCTGTGTAGATCTATATGCCTCTATTTTCGCTTGTTTTTTTTTTCTCAGTAGTCAAGTAACTACCATATCAGGTAACGTTAAATAAATCTTTGTCATTAGCATACTACCATCCTTTGGAGATACAAACGCTTTTTTCCTTTTTCTGCGGTGAAAGCCTTGCATTCTGTATTTTATTTTCCACCTAAACTTTAGGCTCCCCTCTGAATGTATGACATTTCTGTGGTTTTATGTATTGAAAACAATCATCTTTTCATGACCGTTTTCCAACATCTCTTCAATAAAACAGATTGTTTTTTATTCATGTGACTTTAAAGTGATATACCTCTGTTCTTATTGGCTGCCCTGCATTGTGCCTCATTCAGAAAGTAAGTCTTCACATCATGGGGTTGTCATCATTCCCAAATGGTCTGGTTTTACAAATAACACAATTTCAGAGGTACGTAGCTTTATTGTGAGTGGATGTGGCTAAACTGCTGCAGGCTGAGAATGCAGTGTGTAAGTCTATTGATTATTGTAACAAACATGATGGTGAATGATATTTCTCTGCTCAAACACACCTAGTTCAACTCACCTGTTAGTTGCTCATTTTAGTGAGAGTGATTAAGGAAGGGAACTTCCAAACTCTGCTGGGCATCAGTCCTCCAGGACCGGAGTTGGACACCTGTTTTAAAACTTCATCGGTATTTTCATGCTGCAAAAACTTAATGTTTTATTTCAAAACAGCAGAGTGACAAAACACATCCGGTTATGTATTGGGTTAAATAACTGGATTAAAATTACGATTGTTAAAAGTTAGGTTTGCTAATTCTGGAGGAATTAGACGCTGAATAGCAAGTAGAGTTAGCTACCAAGCTTACTAAAAATAACATCTTTAGATTTGTAATGTGACAGAGACTATTAAATTCACCTCAATTTTTTTTTTTTTTTATGACATGCATCTGAGACTTGCTTGGAAAAACTGATGTTTCTCAAGAAGGAGGACTGATTGCTAACTGGCATTCATGGATTCAAGGAAAAAAATTCTTCTAATTGTATTTGGGGACCACTTTTGTTTCAGACTTGATGATCACTCACATGCTCTGACAATGGCCTAGATAAATGACGGAGAGTTGGGCAGTACGTCTGGTTTCACATGCCAGGAGGTAGTTGGACCAAGTCCCTGCTGTGGAATCACAGAGCATGAGCCTCCTGACATAGTGCCAATGTTTTGCAAAGGGTGAGCTAGAGAAGATGTACACATGCAACTCGACCCCAGTCAACCTTCAACCAAAGGTCTGCTCTCACACTGTTGTCCAACTCTTCCATTTATAGATTTGACTGAGCAGTTTGTTTGTCACAGCGCTGTCCCCTAATGCAACAGAATGAAATGTCAGATAGCTTAATTGATTATGTCCTCCAAAACTAGCGTAGGCTACCCTTACTACCAATGACAGAGAACTACTCTCTGTTTTCCCATTAGATATATTGTTTTTAACATACACGGATCAGCCGTAACATTAAAACCCACCTGCCTCATATTATATGGGTCCATCTTGTGCAACTAAAACAGCTCTGAACTATCAAGGCATGAGCTGCCTAAGACCTCTGAAGGTGTTCTGTGCAATCTGGCTTCAAGACATTTGCAGCAAATTCTGTAAATTGTGAGGTGTGGCCTCCATGGATTGGACTAGTTGCACATCCCACAGCTGCTCAGTGAGACTGAGATTTGGGGAATTGGGAGTTCAAGTCAACACCTTGAACACACTGTCATTCTGGCAGGGTGCATTTCCTGTTGAAAAAGGCCGCTGCTATTGGGAAATACTTAGTCATGAAGTGGTATACTTAGCCTACAACAATGGTAAGGTACGGGTAACATCCACATAAATGCCAGGACCATAGGTTTCCCAGTCTAATGTTACTCAGAGCGTCACACTGCCTCTGCTGGCTTACTTTCTCGCCATAGTGCATCCTGGTGTCACATTTTCCCCAGGTAAAATTTTTACTCCATGGTCCAGTTCTGATGCTCTTGCGGTTGTAAGCCGTTTTGATGGTGAACAGGGGTCAGCATGGCCACTCTGACTGATCTGAAACTATGCAGCTTCATACACAGTAAGTTGTGATGCACTGTGTTTTCTGATACCTTTCTATCAGAGCCACTGTTAACTTCTTCAGCAAACTGTGCTACAGTTGTTCTTCTGTGCAATTGGACCAGACAAGTTAGCCTTTGCTCCCACACACATTAATGAACACTGGGCACCCATTACTGTTTCCAGTTCTCTAGAATCATAATCGGAGAACTTTTTTGATCCCAGAGGAAAAATTGCTAATGCTATGACTGCACAGACACACAGAGGCAGAAAGACAAGAAAAGTTTAAAATGTAAGTCAAATAAAAGTCCAACTAAACTCTCAAGAAATATTCAGAAAATGCTCAGCACTAAATACGCTATGCTATGTGCAGAAATGTACTGGTTGTCTTTCCATGGACCAGTTTTGGTCAGTACGAACCACTCAATCCTGGAAACACCACGCAGGACCTGTCATTTGAAGATGCTCAGATTCAGACATCCAGCCCTTGTCAAAGTCACTTGCTCATTTTTTTTTCTGCTTCCAACACATCAAAGAACTGACTGTTCTGTATATATTACACTTCTTGATGCTTGCCAATGTAACAAGATACTCAATTTTATTCATTTCACTTCTACGTGGTTTTAATGTTGTGGCTGATCGGTGTATACATACATATGCTATGCATTAAATGTATTGCAATGAACTGTCAGAGTAGGCCAAAATGGCAGGTTTGGTGGGGTATTCCTGATATGTGATGGTTAGACCTACCAAAAGTGATGCAAAAAAGATCTACACGATATTAAGCAGTTTGCGTTTAATGTTATGGCTGTCAGAACAAAATCTTGTATTTCCAAAAATATAATTTAACAGGGGAAGGAAAAAATGTTCATAGCTGTCAGTGTAAGTTAATGGTCTGTTTTGGTTTTTAGTTCTACTCAAGTAGACGAATCTGCTTTTAACTAAGCCGCATGTTACTCATTAAAATTCAGCCTTTTCATTTTCATTTTGGGTACAATTTCATTATGTTGGTCACAAGTCTGGAGCTTTTCTATTTTATGTTAGACCAAAGGGAGATTATATAACAGTAAGGGTCTTCTATGCCTATAGATTCTGGTTGTGCTAAGAAACCCTCTACAGTTCCTACAGTTCTGTAAGTTTATTTTTTTGCATGGGTGCTTTTACTTTACTTTTTTTTCATAGAACTTTTATTGGTGCATGAGTTTAGGCCACTCTACCCACCTCTAATCCTCACATTACAATAGCAGCTAGATTGCCAAATGATCCTAACACATGTAGTTCTTAATGATGGGGGAAATATATTCACACAATTCTAGTTCAGCGTATAAATATATAGGATAGAGTTTGTAAAACAAGACATAACAAATGAAAAAAAAATTCTCTCTCTCTCTCTCTCCCTCTCTCTATCCCTCTCTCTCTCGCTCTCCCTCTCTCTCTCTCTCTCTCTCTCTCTCTCTCTCTCTCTGTTTTGAAGCATGGCTAAGACGGCAGCCATAGAGCCAGAAGAAAAGCTATGGAAACTTTCCCAGCTGAGCCTGTATTAAATGTCCAAAAGGAAAGGGAAATTGTAAATTGAAGATCCAGACGGGAAGCTGGAAAACTTCTTCATTTGAAATGAATATTTTTGCTTGTAAAGGTCTGCAGCTTTTTATTGCTTTTGTCAAATTGCATTTTATATTCCCTCAGGGTAGATCCATGCCATTCCCATTTTCCCATATTTCACTGATTGGGGTATCATTTTACGTGAATATATATGAAAAAGCTCTACAGCCACGGAACTCCAGGTGGTCCACGTCATTCCGTGTGGATTTCCCATATGAAGAGACCTGAGGTAGCCATTTTTAACATTGGCTGATGGACACTCGTAATGTTCTAATTCCACATTCATTTATAATGTACGCCTGCATGTTTTTTTTCTAGTCACAGGTGGTCATTATAACTCCCGATTAAATTTAATGGATACAGAGTGTGTCTGCCACTTATACACGAACTTTCACATTGTGAGGTCTATGTGAAAATCCAGTTTAGCCGTGCTTTCTTTAGATGTGTTTTGCCACCTGGCATTTACTAGACTGCAGCCCTGATACAAGGAATATCCCACTGTTTTTCTAACACCACACTCCATTCTATGGAAAGTAGGGCATGCCAGCAATCAGTCAAACTTTTATTTATAGCAGACTACTGCCCAATGGAGTCATATAGTTGACATGTAAATTGACACCTGGTCACTAGACATGGCCCCAGTGCAGCTTTGACACTGGACCACGGCTGCAGTTGCACTATTGAACTTGACTAAGCTGCATGCATTTTCACACGCTGACCCCTGCGCACTAGCACACATGCACTGTAAAATCTGTATGTTGACCGAGCTTAATATGGTAAGGACACTGACTGCAGCTTTTCAGAGTGAGCTTGTTAAATAGTGTGACCTCCAGTGAGGACGGTCAAAGTAATTTCTGGGAATGTTTGGCCTGATTTCAGCGAGCACAAGATTTCACTTTAAAAGGGGTCTTTTTAAGGATAGAACAGCCTCAGTGTGATCAGACGCACACACAAATACAAAAGGGCAACTTTTACTAACATCATAAAAAGGAGCAGCCAGCGGTCACCTGACTGCGTGCAGTAGTTAGAAAGCTGAAGAGCTGCACGGCTAAAGTTCTCATAGCCTTATCCAGTGACCTGTCCTGCCTCTACTCCACATACTTTCAACCGCAAGAGCAAACACAACCTGAACCACATGTAACTAATCTTCAAGGTGAATTGGATGCCTTCTGACACCGTTTACTCTTTTTAGCTTTTAATGACTTCATTTCTTTATTTGTTTAAGTTGATCTTTGCATTGGTCATAATTCCTGCCGCAGGCCTATTACCATAAAACATAAATAATAACCACCCCTCCACAGCTTGGCAAGCAGATCCCACAGACCATATTTCTTCAAATTTACAATGCATAATTTACAATGGGATGAAAATAGCTATATTGAGCTCAATGGATGTTGACAGACAAAATTCCAGAGGTGCCATCAGGAGCTCTCATGCCATCAATCTCTAGACAATCATGGCATTGCTGCTTTTTTTTTCCAACTGAGAAAAATGGCCCTGCTCCCCTGGACATTGGCCATACACCTGCTCTTAGTAACTAGCAATAAATAAAAGCAGAGAAACTCTCCTCTATGTAGATTTGCATAAATCAACTAACCACATGGATTCACTAAGATTTATGGAAAGTTTAGGGGAGTGACCAAAAGTAGCAGTTGTTTTAAGTATCCTTGAGTCAAATGCACTACAGCTTTATTAGTGTATTTGATTAAACAAGAAGAAGGATATTTGGGCATCACCAGTACATAGATCATAAGACATTTGTCAAACTAACTTAGAATATGTATATACTGTATATATATATATTTACATCAACACACACACACACACACACACACACACACACATATATATATATATATATGTGTGTGTGTGTGTGTAAGAGAGAGCGAGAGAGAACGTGTGTGTATGTGTGGGGGTAGATAGACAGATAAACAGATAAACAGATAGACAGACCGATAGATAGATAGATAGATAGATAGATAGATAGATAGATAGTAGTGTCACTTAGTAGTGTCACGTTTTATTGTGTCCTTCACTTTTTATGAAATGTATTGGATGAATCAGTGCTGAAAATCTTTGTAAGCGTGTCTCCATTGCGCACACTGTTTAAATAAAACCAATTAAGGTCTCCTGCGCGCACAGAATGGTCCATGTGTCAGAACCGCTGAGGAATTTAAACCGTTCATTCTTTTGAACCCCAGATCATATCGCGGTTTCAGTGGACACGCTACGCGCAGAGGCGCGTTTTGGAGAGAGCGCACTGGGCAACTGGAGAAACTGGTCTCTCCAAGCAGTGGTCACCCCTTAACTATGGCCTGGTGTTTTCCAGAGCGCGCGGCACCCCCCACCCCCTCTACCCCTACCTCGGCCCCTGCTTCCCACCAGCCTCATCTCATTCCCCACCACCTTCGTGGAGAAGCAGCTCTGGGCTGTTACGTCAGAGCCGAGAGAGAATTGAGAAGTGCAGGGCAAGCAAATGAGCGCGTGAAGGAGCCGATGGCAGGCGCTGGTGCCAGGGGGCCGCTCACTCCTCAGTGACCAATGCCACAGCTCGGGCTCACTGCGCACTGCTCAGAGCACGCGCTCAGGCACCTCTCCGGAACTCCTGTCTCTGCCTGTCTGGCGCAGGAGCGCTCTGAGGCGTGAAAGCTAGACTGCGAGGGCGAGAGATACCCCAAAAAACCCGAACTTCCCCAGCCACCTCCAGCCTGTCGTGTCATTCCAGTGACATGATGAGGCGAGTGGATTTTCCTGCAGACACGCGTCGCATCTTCGCTTTCTGATCAGCTTTACCAGGGGTGGGAAAAGGAAAAAAAAACCCCAACAGTAATAAAGAAAATAGGCAAAGTAGCAGCAGCAACAACAGCAACAACACCATGCCCCACGCTCGCAACAGAAACCCCAGCCCCATCCCGGAGGTGACCTGGGACACGGGGCTGAAGGAGATGAACGAGACGTGGAAGGGTGCTATCGCGTGCCTCGGCGTGGCCGTCTTCTTTGTCATGACCATCGGGATCATCTACTGGCAGGTGGTCGACCAGCCCAACAAGAACTGGATCCTGAAGGGGGGCTTCAGCGGGCTGATCTGGGAGCGCAGGGCGCACTCGCTGCTCATCCAGACCCTCAGCGAGGACAAGACGTTCGTGGAAATCGACTTGGGCAACGTGGGCAACCCGGACATGGAGGTGCCCTTCGTGCGCAACCTCTGCTGGCTCAACAAGACCGAGTTCTGCTACACGTGGGACTCGGTGGCCGAGGTGAAGATATCTTTGGATATAGCTGACGACTCAGAGACCGAGTGCTACAGCATGACCTGGACCCCGGTTCACTGCCATGTAGAGCTGAAGGTAAAGAAACAGCCATGCAGTCAGGGCAGGCTAGAGCAGAGAAGCTTCAAACTCCTCTGAATTGACACTCAAGTCAATTCATTCATTGAAATATGTTTGGAAAAAGTTTTCCAGACTGTGGAGTTCCATACAGAGCTGCAGCATCTTTCAGCTTAGAGAAGTTCACTGAAAAATCAGATTTTGTCTTCTTCTTTGTGCCAGACATAGTGGATCTAATAAGGTGTGCTTTCTTTCTTTAGTTTTGCATAGTGAGTTAAGTGAGTAAAAGTCTGTGTCCCTCAGATCTTGCTTCACATAAACTCCCATGGTTTGCGACAGCTGCACTAGACTTGTAACTTCACTGGCAGAACTAGAAAATCAAGATGCCAAATATATCTTGGCTTACTGATTGCATTTTGGGGAAAACTGGGCAACAGTGTTTTTTGTTCTGTTTTTAGTGAACCACTCCTTTGATAACTGTTCGTTAGGTGGGATTTTTCTCTTTAGTCTAAATGTGAAGCAAAAGTTCAAGAGAAATGTTTGAAGCTGCAAAGTGCGAAATAAAACAAAGTTAAAACAAATTTAAAAAGACTGTTTAAATAAAAATGTAATGATTAAATGCAGTCCGGAGAAAACCCATGTCCTCAGAAATACATTAGAGTGTATGCTGGTAGAGGTATTGCCTTTGAAAATCCACGAAACATGTTCTTAACTAAATCTAACAGCTGTCTAATTGATTCCGGCACTGATTTTAGAAATATTGATTCGCATATTGCAGTAGTTTTAATAACAATAGTATGGACACAAACAATAGTTCACACTAGACTCCCTTTCCCCAGGCCCCTTTTTCGTACTTCACAGATTAAATCCCAAAACAATTTGGAAGTTTTCAGGATTTAATCCCTTCATTTTTTTCATTTTGTACATTCCCTACCTCAGTAATTCCCTGTCACGTGTTAACTCAAAGTCCAGAGTCTACAGTCAAGCCTTAATGCCTCCGTGGTTGATCTGTAGAACCCCTTTTTATGCATTTAATCCCTTTTGATGTGGTGAAAAACTGCATACTGTAGTTCGGTAAGACAGTGTTATGTATCATAAAGAGCTGCAGAATTAAATGACTAAAAAATAATGAACACCATACATTGAAATATTGTGAATGTTCCTCAGGAACTGCAGTTGTACCATCAAAAAGGTCAAATTTGCTGTCATATTTGTCAGAACAGACAAATATGTGTTGGGAGAAAGCATTAATAGGATGCAGTTTGTAACTCGTACTGATTGTATTGGTTTGCTCAATCAACCATCATCTTTTCTTTCTGTTTGTCTGTGTGTCTCTGTCCTTCATTCTCTTTTGCAGGACTGTTTCTCCATGGTGAACGTTTCATGGTACGGTGGGGCGAGTGTCCGTGCACCCAGCTGGCCCTTGAACGATGCAGATGTTTCAATGCAGCCCTTCAGGGTCAGTGACTTGAGGGACAACCCCTCTGGCTTTGGCTCTGTCCTGGAGCGCTACTTCCTCGGCTCATCAGGTGAGGGAGGTCCTCATCAATAAACATTCCTCTGCCACACTCCTATCACTCTCTGTGTTTACACCCAAACGTGTTTGCTGTAGAATACACTCCAAAAAATAAAGATGCTTAAAGATGTTCTCTAGAGTGATGCCATAGAATCAGGGGTTCTTTAGTGTGTTTTCTAAAGCAGTGGTCACTCACCTTGCTCCAGAAGATGCATCTTCCTGCAGAACTCAGTTCCAATACAAACCTAACAGAACGGATCCAACTAATGTAGTGGATTGCCAATCAGGGCTGAAAGTGAAATCCTTAAGACGGTAGATCTACAAGACTACCGTTTTATTGCATTCTGCAAAGATCCCTTTACACTTTTAATTTTAAGAAAGTCAGTAAATAACAACAAGAAGTAAATGAATGAATAACTTTTGGCAGTAGTGGAAGACACTGCCAGACCACTGGCTTGGCTTCTGCTTATAAGGTAGAAGAATATAGAACAAAGGGTCAGTCTACCTAGCGTCTTAATTTAACCTGTTGGAATTTCTCAACAGTTGTCTTTCGGCGCTATAAAAAGCAGGACTGTGGCAGACAAGCCAGAACCATGGTGATTATAATAACTTAGCTGGTTATTTCTGGGTGTTAGTTTGATCGGGTGGATGGATGCCAAGCAGATAGATGCAAATGGTTAATGTTATTCATTGAAGGGGCATCGTAGACCCCTGGGACTCTGGACCACTAGGCCTGCTATGACAGGCATGTGTGGCTGGGCAGCTGAGCTCCAACCCTTAGACGATTGCACACACCCACACTCTCTCCCTCAAACGCATGCACAAACACACACACACACACACACACACACACACACACACACACACACACACACACACACACACACACACACA
>JBBJLS010000128.1:5797234-5808081 GCA_037577275.1 Bryconaethiops microstoma
GCTAAATACATGTTTATACATGCACCTTCCTCTTCCAATAGTTTTTTGTGTGTATATATATATATATATATATATATATATATATATATATGAACTATGAGATTCAGCTTAGGTTTTTCAATATTTGTCTCATTAACCCTAAAGGTGTTTGATTCCAGTCAGTCTGTAAAGGATTTCACAGCCCACCTTGTTTACTGAGTTGTACTCCAGTTTGTTTCGTTGCCGTTAGAGCTGCCGACTGAAAGCTTGCTTAGGGGGAACCACAGGTTCAGAATTTGATGCAGTCTCGATGTCACATTCTTCCTCAATCTGACCAAACAGACTGCAGGACAAATGTTATCTCATAAAAGTTATCAAATGTGATTAGGTTCTGTTTTGTATGGGCTGACGAACATCAGTACAGGTCGGCTGCAGCATTAAAGGAGTGATTACTTGCAACAGGTGATCCGGAGAAAGAAACGACTACTGTAAAAACGTGCCTGGGTGTCATAAATAACAACACAGGTAGAGCACTGCTAAACCAGTCAGACTGTCTCTGCAGAACCAACTTTGCATGCTGTGTTTTCAGTACGTAGATAAAGCACCATGTTGCCCTTGTTGTTGGATGTGCTGCAGTAGTATCTGAGAGAGAGCACAAGCATATGTAGTACTCTTAATTCAGAGCTTAAAAGTTTATATTGATTAGTTTCATCAGAGTAACCATAAAAGGCAACTGATAAAATGTACTGAAGTAAATAGTTTTTTTTCTGTGTGTTTCCTTTATATGTTTTGTCAGGTTATGTAATTCACCCATGAAAATAAATGTGACATCTGCAATTATTTGATATTTAGGGCAGTAAAGATGGAAGTACTTTGTTAATTAATTGTTTCACTCATTTTATATTGTTATTGTTAGGTATGTCTGTTGGTGTGCGGGTCTCTTGGGTAAAAGACAGAGGAAGACACCATTAAGCGTTTATCTCTCCTTTAAAGCCCTAGTGGAAAATATTTCAGCAAAGCTGGTAGTATTTGCTGTAGGGAATTTTTCTAAAAATAAGAGGCTGCTCACTTAGGAGCCCACTTTGGTCATAACTCAAGCTAAAAGTCTCTTAAATTTCACCAAATGATAGTTATTGATTCCCCTCCTCTGCAGATTCCTGTATGTTACACATGGCTGGAGAAGGGGCATCTAGGGTTTTGAAGGCTCGTAGGTAAAAAGTTCTCTCCGAATCCTCTGACTGAGTTCCCTGTTGATACCAAAAATAGACCCATGTGCAGGTCTACACAATTTCACACACGCACATTCTGTTGCCTGTATTTTTCCACTTGATCTTCTTCCCTCTTGTATTTTTTTCTTTTCAGTTCAAAATGTATGAATTTTATTTTTCATGGTCCATAAAAAGCACTGGGCAAACTTGTGGGGTATTTCTGGGCTTTCAGCCTTTGTCTATCACTTATATTTATGGTTTCCTTCCCGTAATTTTATTCATGAACATCTCTTAAGGAGTAGCTAAGAAGAATCTTAATATCAGTCATGAGAAAGAGGAGAGGGGGCTATTTTAATATGTCTGATCTTTTCACTGATCACATGACAGTGATTTAATGTCCAGAAAAGCTGTAAAAACATTAACAATGTCCTTTTGACATGCTTGTCCAGTACATACACACTCACCCCAATTATCTTGATTATTTTAGTGAAATATAACCAATGTTCAATCATGAGTCAAAAAGGGCCAAAAAAGCGGTTCCCTAGGAAAGCGAGGAACTAAATGGATACCTTACTGTGGAACTCAAGCTGTGCAAAATTAATTATACCCTGTAATACTATTCTTACTTTACTTATGATGGGCAGTTACTATTTAGACTTGCCCATGTACTAAAGCTTTTTTTTTTTTTTTTAGATTTGCACGTTTCAGGGTATTTCCATAATGATAACTTTCACTTCTGTATATTTACATTTATGCATTTTTTGTATATTTATGTTTATGGTTTTTTTTGGTACATTTATCTTTATGGATTTTTTGTGTATTTATGTTTATGCATTTTGCAGATTTTCTTATATTGAGTAACAATTGTAAACATGTTCTAGATGTGTGTACTTTGGAAGTCTTGCCCAAGGACTTACACTAGGTGCATTTGATCAGGCTGAAGATTTCGTACAGTATACTGACTGCTAGTATATTTTCTATCTACTTTTAACATTTTAGTTACTGATATTTACTTAATATTTCTTCATACGCTATAAGCTTAGTGGGTAGACATGAATGAAGGCCCAAAACATAGAATAACCTTTGTCTCAGTTTGACACACCTTTTGGAATAAATGGCTAAAAGGATGGTGTTAATATTTTCTGGATAGTAAAAGTGTGGTGCCGGGTATGTGGACTTCACCTCAGGCCACGTCAGTCCAGTCTCAAGCATATGTTACATTTTCACAGAGTATTGGGTTGAGTGTGAGACTTGTGAAGGTGTTGTGTATGTGTGTGTGTGTGTGTGTGTGTGTGTGTGTGTGTGTGCGTGCGTGCGTGCGTGCACATGTGTTTGCATGAGGGGTACTCTGACATGGTAGGGAAATCTGAGAGGCTGTAGGAATTCTTGGGAGGGCAGCCACATCTGTGGACACAATTATCTGCTTCACATAATCTCATCATTTCACATGGGTGCAAAGATACACCATCCTAACAGATGGCGTTATTGTAGGAATAACATTCAGTTATTTGTCCTAATACTTATCATTCAGTAACTACTACCAACTGATCAGCAATAGCCATGTAAATAATATATAACTGAGGTTTTTGTTGGGGTAAAGAAAGGAAGTGCCCATGCCAGGCTTTTGCAGTTTTAAACAATTAGACTTCCATTTGAAAGTGCCTGGTCTGATTTTTTTTTGTGTGGGATATCCTTACACAACAATACACCAGCTATCAGTAGTAATTAGATTAATAGTCACACACTAATTGTCAAACTTTAACGTTTGTTACTCTTTAACTCTGAAGAACTATTGTTTATGTGCAAAACATGATTTGATAACTCAGTTTTTCTGGAGCTCTTCCCACAGTGGAAGACACCCAGAGCTATGTGGAGTAACTGAGGATTCTTGTGCTACCTCTAACCATGCAGAGATGTGCTGATGCAGCCCCAGGGCCCCTCTCAACACGTCACTCTGCTACAATCTCCCTGATGCTTCTCACCGTGTGGCCTGATCGTCCTGCTTTATAGGGGCATTTCTAAAGATGGGACTAAGGATGTGCTTTGGGTTATGTAACAGAATATCTTGTTTTGAAATAAGTTTGATTCTATTTTTTCTTTTCAAAACCCAGTCAATGCCCTAACCCTAACCCACTGAGGACATCGTTTTGGTTTCTGAAGTGGTGGGACATTGAAGTTGGAGAACACTATTTTCCCCTGCAAAAAAAAAACAATAAATAAAATGAAATAAACCTTTATCTAGCTAACCAACATTTCAAAATCTTCATCATAGTAGAATTTCTCACATCTACTCCTAGGCTATGATTTGGAATCACTCCGTAAGAGACAATAATACACTGCATTGAGTCTCAGCCCAAATGGAGCCCCCTAGAACTAAAGGAACTGAACAGCAAGAAGGAACATCATGCTAGACTAGAAAAACTACTTTATATCAGACTTCACCCAGATGGGCAGTTACTTTTATATTTGCCCTTGTACTCAAGCAGGGTTTTTGTTGGATATCCACTTGCACTAACTTTTACTTTTCTTTAGGTATATTTATATTTATGCATTTTGCACACAGTGTTGTCTTATAGAGTGTTTTTACCATATTATAAATGTAGGCGATTGTGCTTTAGGATCATTGCCAAAGGACTCTTTCTGGTGTAACATGTGCTTGCCTGGGGTGGCGATCTATTACACCGCACTGCACCAACTCCACTATCCACTTTAGTACATCAACTGCTGGAGTATTTGTAGAGAATCTACTTTTAACATTTTGGTCATTAATATTTCATTACTAATTAATTTTCATTATGCTACATTGATGACAGCTATGATATGTAGTATTTCCTATGCTAGAATAGCTCTCTTGCTATTCTGGAAGTTACTGAGAAGTTAAGTAGTTATTTGATCTCCCTAATAGAGAAATAATTCACTAAGTAGTGCCACAACTGCTTTGCTGTCATTCTATGACCATTCTTCTGCTGGTTCACTATAGAGGACATATGTAGTGAACAGGGAAGTGATGTAGGCCACTTATATATTTACCAGTGGAGTAGTTGAGTTCAGGTGGATCTTATCAGTAAAGCCATATTATCATTTTATTTCTGTCAGGCAAATACTGGAACACCACTAGAGGCTCCATACCTTCGGCTAAATACTCAGTTCCTTCACAGTGCATCTATGTGTTAAAGGGGAAACCCTAAATTTATTATAAAGTTGTGCTTATGCCTGTGTGGACACTGAAGTATAGCCAGTCCTTGACCAGCAGCCATACTCTAAGAACATTTAAAGCAGAAGTACTACAATCTTAAACATTTGAATAATAATGTTAAACCTTTTTCTTTCCAAATCAATGCATTAGAAAATATCTTTGTAATTCTTTCTATTTATTTACAGTTATTTATTTACAGTTATTTACACAAAATTGGCTTTAAATATGACACTGGTAGAATAATCAGGATAATCATTTTTGATTTTTGCTCTCTCTGAAGGTGTGGCAGTGGTGGTGGCCCCACACATCCCTCTGCATGTTGGGGTGCAGAGCAGGCAGCAGTTCTGTCTTCAGACGGCACCCAGTATGGAGCGAATGCCCCTGCAGTACACCATCTGTGTCGGACAGAACATCAAAACTGTCCATCAAGAGGCGACACAGCAGCTCTCCACAGCCTTTCGAGAACTGCCCAAAATGAATGTCTTACGGTACGGAGAAGTCATCATATAAAAAATGGATGAAGATCTACAGTTTAAACCTATCTGTCCTTTTTTATAGTACTTTTTTTGAAGAAAGGTTCCTAGATGGTTTTGGTTTTGTTGGAGATATTGCTATTGGTAAAAAACTTTTCCATTTTGCATAGGTTCTTTACACTTCAGATTCACATTTACTTTGAAGAAACATCTACTGGAAGGCTCATTTCAGAACTAAAAGTGTTTCTTCTACGGCGTTACTCTAAAGTGCCCATTTGGCACTTTTATTTAAATGTTTATATTCAATATGTATTGTATATTCTCTCATTAATGAATGTATTGGTACTGTAGGAACAAAAGTGTGTGTCTCCAGAGAGGCAGCTTTGCAAGAGGACAAAAGGTTCTTTATTTCCACATAAATTCATTTTATAAGATGTTTTACTGAGTCACTGTGGAGCATTTTTATTGGTCATTTGTTATGAAGTTTTGATATAGTTGTAACTGGTAGATGGCAAATAATGTAAAATGAAAAATTACAGCGACAAAACTTGTTCTCATAAAGGTTACAAACCAGGCAATCCACAGCTTAAACATAATCCAGACCCTTATCTAACAATACTTTCTATCTGTTCATGGTTAAGGTTGCCTTTCTGGAAGCTTCCAGCAAATGTGGACTCAGGGGTGAAGGTTGAGAGGGAGCTGAGAACCTTCTCTAACCGGCTGAAGAGGCACCACCTAGGGGAGGGGGTCATCAGCCTTGACGAACATTCCACATCTCTCCTCTCCAACATGGTTAGCTCGCTGTCTGCTTTCTATGCAGTTTCTCTCTCGCACTTACTTATAATAGATATTGTGTATCAGCACAATGGTTGCCTTTCATTTACACTTCTCTGCAATTTTTGTGTTGCTGTAAATTCAAAGCACTTTTTTTTTCAGTGTGACAGATCGACCTAGAATTCAGACATGCTTTGTTTCCAGTGAACCACTTTCCTCAGGGATGAAAATCAGAACTGACTAATCTGTGTGTGGGTGAAGTGGGTAAAGGAAGTTGAATAACGCAGCTTAACAGAGGAATAAAAACCACAAAAACAACCCATAAAAAAGATGAGTACAACCAAGCCAGCACTGTAAGTCAGCAATAAGATGGGCTTGTCCGTGCCCGTGGTTGTTACTGTGAGTGCTGGGCATTGTTAGCCGTGTGTTTTCCCAGTCTCTGACCTTCAGTTCAGGGCCTGGAGCAGCTTCGTTCTCGGTGCTGATTAATCTCTGTCCGTCATCAGCTCAAGCCCTGCACCTGTTTTAGCAGTGGGCCCACTGGCCTTCAACTGCTGCCTCTGTCCAGCCACTTATATGCTCGAGAGAGAGGGAACTGGACGTAGTCAATGGCGCTGCAGCTTTACTGTCAACACAGCGAAAGACTTGTCAGCACTGGCAGCAATCCATTTGGCACCACTGGTGTTCATTAGAAGTTGTAAACTTAATTAATATGAAGTTACTTGAAATATACACTGACCGTTTGTTTTTTGGTGCAGTCTTCGTCTCAGTGGCATGACCATATTGATGCAATTAATACATTTCTAGCATTTTGTATCTTGCAACAGACGTTGCCTCCTTCGTTTAACAGCAGTTCATACGCTTATATTCTGAGTTTGGTGCATAAATCTTAGTTTGGCCTGTTAAAAATGCTAAGCCTGCATGTGCTCAGCCTGCCAGTTTTGCACAAGAAAAGGGGGAATGTGCAAAAGAAGGCCTGACATTCCGTGTGGTCGGTTTTGAAGTTTATGAAGTTACTGATCTTAATCAATGCCACAGGCTGGGGCCTGGCAGGAGCAGCTCTGCTTTGATGCCCTGAGGGGTTAACCCAGGACTTGGGAGCACAGTTTGTCGGAGTATAAGCGTCTGACATTAAAAGCCACCAGCTGGCCCGTTAACTTCAGCCTGGCCACAGAATGGTCCAGTGCTAGTCAGTGGCTGTAAGGTTTTATTTTTCTAAGGGGATCTGCAGCAGCCGAGGAGAGGTCAGAGAGGTTTAGGGCCCGATCCCCAGAGATGCAGAAACACTTCTCAGGTTCACCAAAATGTCAGCAGGGAGGAAAATGGTTTCCACTGAGTTTGCTATGCTGAGAAGAGCCGCTGAGATGCACACAGTTTTAACACTACTCCTGTATGGTGGATGTAGGTTTGTCTTTCTCTGCACTGACAACAGCTACATGTTCATGTATTGTCACGGCAAAAAAATGGCTTTACTGAATAAGCACAGAAAAGCAAAAAAACCAAAATGTAAAATAACGTACATTAAATGTAATTAATATTTTAAAAGATTTATTCTCCATTTAAAAAGATTCTGAAGTTGTTTTTCATGGTCAAATAAAGTTTCATGGTTCTGATGTGACAGTGACAACAAAAGTAAAAAATAGAAATGAATCTTTCTGTGTAGTTCATGAATGTTCAGGCCTATACAAATTTTAAAGGATTTTTGATATTTTTGTTTTTATCACATTGCACAATAATGCACGAATCAGATGGCACCTTTCCTGCCGTTATAACCAAACACTTTCTTATCCAAATAGCCTGAATCTAGCCGTCTTAATTCCTCAGTCGGGTTTAATCACATGCGCTTGACTGAAAACAGGGCAGCAGTGTATAAAAGTTGGCTCTAATAGGAAGTGCAAGGCAACTGGCCAAGACCAACTTCTTCAGGTAAATATGATATTACAGTAATGCCGTAAGCTGTTCATATACCACAGAGAGGAGTCAGGAGTTCACTGGCTATGATTTCAAAAGTGTTGCCTGTCTCCTGATTAGGGTTACTGGTCTTTCCATGCTGCTGGTTTCCTCCAGAAAGATCAGAGGTGGAAGCTGGAAGGGAAAAGTGCTGGGAACCTGCGCTCTCCCATGAGGAGAATGTTCTTTGTGTCTGACATACTTAGAAGGCTTATCAAGCAATTGGTAGATGCCTAGCTTCAATAATTAGACTCGTATACTGAATTCAGGCTCTTTTGGAAAGCGTCTGAATTTTCCTTTGGCCTATTTTCATCTGTTGAATTGACATTGGGAGTTAACAGAATTTAATGTGACTTTGTTTCCCTATTATTGTCCTGTTCTTCAGTGATTTACTTAATCACACACTGCTATTTGTATATAGCACTGTAACTGTTACTGTTTTTTTTTTTCCTATTCTGGTTTCCATATTAGCTTAAAATAACAGTCATAAGCAGAACCAACAGCATGACTTGGAATGAATCTGGTTATAAACATGCCTGCCAGTATTCTCTGTTTATTGCCCAGATCCTTCATTTACACAATAAAGTTTGTAGCCGAGCAAAATTATTGATCTAAACTTACGTCGTTCTTTTATTTTCATACACACTGTGCTGCAGTTCTAGATTGAGTCATGGTAAATCCATTAATAGGGCCTGATTTTTTTTTTGTGTGTGTGTGATGCTCAAAGACACCATTTTCCATACTGTTAAAGTAATCAGCAAAATAAGATATCCAAGGTGTTAGCTGTTCATCACTAGTGCCTGTCTGCTTTCTGGAGCAGCAGTACTAAGATCATTATATATGATAACACCTAAAAGACAGAAAGAGCACTGTTTTAGAGACGAACCCAACTGCTCAAACGTTCACTCAGTCTGTCTACAAACTTCTTGTGTGCAATTTGCCTTCTGTTGTCATTGAGAATGCATTTAGTCAGACAGCCTTAATCTGGTAACGATGTGGTATCAGATTATTGTCATTTTGGTCATAACATTTAATATGTTCCAAGCATGAATGTAATATAGGACCTGGAGGGTCATTAGCATTGGCACCATTTTATTTCAGTAGTATCTCCACCATTATTGTTTTAGGAGGACTTTGTTCTAGAATCAAAATTTGAACTGCTGAGTACTCGTAAATTTGATGTGTTAACAGTGCTGATTGGCTAATTGGCTGACAACAGCCAAGCTGTGTTCCTCTATGTTCGTGTATTAGCAATGATATAAAAGTGAAGAGAAAAGGAAAAGAAGTTTCTTTTTATGTCTTAGGCACTCCCAAAAGAAATTATCATTGGAAAAAATAATTAGAATAACAAAACAAAGACAACGTTTTGTCTGGGACTTTGCCTTTTTGAAAGAGGCCGGCCTTGGGACAAGCATGCGTTTGGATTTATAATACCTCTTTATTATAAAAGATAATCCCTGTCCCACTGGTGCTGAGGTGTCCCGTTCAGCTGGTATATTTCCAAAAGAAGAGTCAAGCTATATGCAGATAGTGTGAGCTAACTTTGTCCCTTATAACATGTATGGTGTTACCCCAATGCTATTCTTTGCTTAGTCTCTAATCCTAGCTACTTCTCATTACTCACCTTTGATCCCAGGTCTAGGAGCAATCCGGGTTTTGAATTATAATCCTCAGCCAAGATAAGGTTGTAATGTTAACCACAGTGTCACAAGCCGCCATTCCACTAACATTAGACTTCACACTCGTGTCTTAATCTTTAGCCAGATTTAGCTAAGACTTTGAAAACATATCCCAGCCTTCAGAATTTCTGACTCCTCTGACCTTTCACAAGTTGAACCAAAACACGTTTTAACGCTTAGCTCTTTGAAATTCTGTTGTAAATTTTCAATTAAAACCACATTTGCAGTCATAAGTAGATACAGTATTTTAATATGATATGAAATGAGAGAGAACAAATACATTTATATCACAAGTGCAGACAAATCTATCAATACAAAATGTAAATGTGTTTATTTAGAAACTCTTGAGTTTTGCAAAATGAAAGTAATTACTCAACTTTTTTCTACAGGCAGTGTTTAACCGAACAGCTATAATAAGGTTACATTTGCCATTTTTATTTACTTGCAGGACCATGACTACCTCAATGGCAGGAGAAGAACGTCAAAGAGACAGACCAGGGAGCTCCCTTTTGTGAAGCTTCTGAACATTTCCGTAACCCTGTCCCCATATTTGAGTGTGGACTCCCGGCAGTTCCAGACCTCCATGCAAGACGGAACGCAGGATTACTGGCTCAGCCTGCCCTCCGGCCCTCAGGCCCGACTGGTACAATCCTGACCGTCTGCATAGCTAGCTTACATCCCTAAACCAATTCAACCATCTGGACACTATTTACATACTCTTTCTCTCTCTCTCTCTCTCTCTCTCTCTCTTTCTCTCTCTCTCGCTGTCACTCTCTCTCTTGCTGTCTCTCTCTCACTCACTGTCTCTCTCTCTTTCTCTCACTGTCCCTCTCTCTTTTTCGCTGTCTCTCTCTCGCTCGCTCTCTCTCTCTCGCTGGTTCTCTCTCTCTCTCGCTATCTCTCTCTCTCTTTCTCTCGCTGTCTCTCTTTCTCTCGCTGTCTCTCGCTGTCTCTCTCTTTCTCTCTCTCTCTCTTGCTGGTTCTCTCTCTCTCGCTGTCTCTCTCTCTCTTTCTCTCGCTGTCTCTCTTTCTCTCACTGTCTCTCGCTGTCTCTCTTTCTCTTTCTCTCTCTCTCTCTTGCTGGTTCTCTCTCTCTCTCTTTCTCTTGCTGTCTCTCGCTGTCTTTCTCTCTCTCTCTCTTGCTGTCTCTCTCTCACTCACTGTCTCTCTCTCTCTCGCTGGTTCTCTCTCTCTCTCTCGCTGTCTCTCTCTCCCTCTTTCTCTCGCTGTCTCTTTCTCTCACTGTCTCTCGCTGTCTCTCGCTGTCTTTCTCTCTCTCTCTTGCTGTCTCTCTCACTCACTGTCTCTCTCTCTTTCTCTCTCTCTTTCTCTCACTGTCTCTCTCTCTCTCTCGCTGTCTCTCTCTCTCACTGTCTCTCTCTCTCGCTCTCTCTCTCTCGCTGGTTCTCTCTCTCGCTCTCGCTCTCTCTCTCTTTCTCTCGCTGTCTCTCTTTCTCTCACTGTCTCTCGCTGTCTCTCTCTTTCTCTTTCTCTCTCTCTTTCTCTCACTTTCTCTCTCTCTCTCTCGCTGTCTCTCTCTCTCACTGTCTCTCTCTCTCGCTCTCTCTCTCTCGCTGGTTCTCTCTCT
>JBBJLS010000128.1:5809369-5821986 GCA_037577275.1 Bryconaethiops microstoma
TCTCGCTTTCTCTCTCTCGCTCTCTCTCTCTCGCTGGTTCTCTCTCTCGCTCTCTCTCTCTTTCTCTCGCTGTCTCTCTTTTTCTCACTGTCTCTCTCTTTCTCTTTCTCTCTCTCTCTCTCTCTCGCTGGTTCTCTCTCTCTCTCTTTCTCTTTCTCTTCCTCTCTCTCTCTCTCTCTCTCTCTCTCTCTTTCTCTCTCTCTCTCTCTCTCCCTGTCTCTCAATAGGTTCCTCTGTTAACTCAGTGGAGAGGAAAGTATTGTGTTAAGCTGAACATCACCAACCCAGATGCTGTCAATTGGTACTTGGAGAAAGTGGGCATCCTACACAGTCGGTTAGATATGGAGTATATCATCCTGGAGGGGGGAGAGGGAAACCCCTTTGAGGAACAGACCCTGCGGCCTCCTCCTTCACTGACAGGAGATGAATACGTTGGGTTACTGGCAGGCCTTGCTGAGAGAATAGGGGACAATGCCATTGTGAGTGCAGGAACAAGGTATGAACCAAAGCTTACTAATGTTCATATCATTTTGCATGGGTGCAGGGATACACCATTCTAATGGTATGAGGTGGATTTTAGCTTGCTCTTCTGTTTTTAATTCATCCTCCTTGATGACGTTCCTATACAAATTGATGTCTAAACCCTTTAAACTGTAGACTTAAAATTATATTAGCAGTCTTAATACTTGTTGTTTAGCTAATATCTATTATTAGGAAACTGTAATAAAAGGAGTATGTACATTATGTGGTGATCAGAGAGAGGCACCACTCTCATAACCACCTTTGCATTGTAAAGTGTCCATGTCATGAAAAAGTATGCATGGTCCATATGGTTCATTTATGGAAAGCTGCAAAGCAGCCTATTTTTAATTTGTGATGTCACAAAATATAACTCACTCACACATTTACACCTGTTCAGCCTACAGCAGTTTAGACAGCCTAATTACATCAAAGATTTAAAGAGTGCTTTTTGAATGAGACATAAAACAGGGCAGTAAATCAGAACAGAGAGCACTTACATCTGTAAAAGTTAGGGCAGCCCCTTCATATTGTTGTGTTGAACTTCTGAGTGAAAATAGGCACACATCCTCTACAGTGAACACAATTCTACACATTTGAGTGTTTCTTTTAACCTTTCTAAAAAATAAAACATAAAAATGCCATGTGTATTAAGTTGTGGCACATAACATTTGTAGAGAAATGCCATGTTTTAGGGTACTAATTTTCACTTAGAAAATCAATAAAACATGCAATTTGACAGAGGGCTTTTTGGCACCGGACTGTATGTCAGTCTTTCGGGGTTGAAAAGACTTCTGTGAAATACCAGCCTAAACTCACTGTCTCTGGTATTTCATTTACCACAAGATCTTTCCATTCCATAGAAGACATAATCATCTCTTATTTCCCACATGTTGCTCCTTTGAAGCTAATGTTATCTTTTTTTGATGCAACCACTACAATCTTCTCTGTTATTCTTTGGATTCAGGTCCAGCCATAAGCCTTTGTTCATTCGTATGAGTGCACTGCAGCCTGACTGGAGCAGTGCCGGCCTTAAAGGAATCATTCCATCCCTGCTGCATTACAGCCTGTTGGGCTATAATTTCTTCATTCCTGATGCCGTAGGTAATACATGAGTTGCGTACTGCGTACATCCATCGCACTTTCCCCCAATTCCCTTTTTCTTTACCATATTCCCAAATAAACCTGGTAATTCCTCCAGCCTCTGCATAGTAACTGAAGATCCATTTCTTATATGAATTATGATAGAGAAAATTTGACAAAAGTGAACTTAAACACAAGAAAAATAAAAGGTTTGATTTTGAGTGAAGTTGGTGGTTTTCCCCAGAACAGTCCATCAAAGCCAAGAACCCTTTTGGAACCTTTCATTTTAAAAGTGGAAAGTTTATATTTGAAACTTGAAATTAATCTTGAAGTGAATGTGGCCCATGATCTGTGTGTCATTACCCTCTGGCCTGCAGGAGGCTCTCTCCCCAGCGATCCGGTAACAGATGATGAGCTCTTCATACGTTGGCTGGAAATTGTGGCCTTTTTGCCTGTCCTCAATTTCCAGACAGCTCCATGGGTTTATGGAGATGATCAGGTAAGTAAGTGTCTTGCTGCTGATCTTGCACTTCTACCTTTACTTCAAGTTTGATTTTACATTACAATACGTTCTTTTGGCAGACACTTTTATCCAAAGCAACTTATAATTTGAGGAAACACTCAAGTTTCAGGACGATGGGAGAACCAGAGGAGAATTCTAAGTGCTATATCTTTACGTAGGGAGTAGTGCAATAAGTTGTAAGCTTATTCTGGGTAATGACTACTTGATTCAAGAGTAGCATTCATTTACTATTCTCTCTACATTATATTATTATATCTTTTAAAGGCAACCATAATTTATAGAAAGCAAAAATAATTTCTAGAAAATATCATCATAATGTGCCATAATTTTAGCTGTGAAATTTGGTTGATTTAGTTCTGGTATCCACCCCTGATACCCCAGTTCTGGTGTACAATGTTTTGACCTGAACTACTGGTTTAAAAATATTAATTAAAATTTTTTTTAAATTTTAAAAATGCTAATGCAGGGCAATAATTAGCAGCAGTCTTTTTTACTCAATAGAATCAATCAACCATCACAATGCTTTTAAGGTAAGCACAAGCGTATATAAACAAGACCATCAAAACTAAACATAGATGACATGTAAACATGTAAATCCTGGATGTGTGCTAAGCTTATTTGTTATTTGTTACTGCAAAAATAAACAATAATAAGTTAATGTCTTGGAATTTTTGGAATTGGCCAAGTCAAAGTCCTGTCCTTAATCCACCAGAAATGTTATAAAAGAGACTGAAGTAAGCAGTTCATGTGAGGAAACCCAACAACAAAATTCCACCAAATCTGTGTGCAGGACTGATCAGCAGTTACCGAAAACATCTAGCTGCAGTTATTGCCAAAAAAGGACTGAAAGCAAACGTTTGCATACTTTTGCCACTCGGATATATAATACTAGATCATCATTCTCAACAAATAAATGGCAAAGGGTTTCTAATTATGGAAAACACTGTTAAAAACCCTGAGAAGAGATGATAAGTAGCAGCAGTGTACATAGATGTCCCCAGTTCCACTTGTGCACCGTGTACTGTTTAGTTTGAGGGGTGATTTGACAGAATGTCTTTCTTCTCTGCGTAAGGCTGTAACATAATATTCACTCTGACAGTGTGGGACTGTGAGAACCATATCTCAATGAGGGTTAGAAAAACATCTGACCCTCTGCGTTTTCCATATCTACTCACAGGTACTGGTATGTTTGAATCTGTGGAGTGTAGTTCAAATTTCGGACAAGTGTAGAGGATCCTACAGGCGACTATTTTTCTTGCATTTTGCAGAGTAATTGCTTGGCATTTTCCCAACATTACCTGTGGTTAAGGGTCCATCTGGTCTGCATTAGCTTTTCTTTTAAATTTGCAGCCCTCAGTCTTGACCATAATGACTGTCACTGCAGCAGTCAGGAATGATAATGAATTGAAGGATAAAGAGGATTTACAGAGGCAATTAAGGGTTCCAATTCTAATTGCCATGACAGACATGTATGTTGTTTTTACGAAGTATAAATGGAAGAAACTTACATACATATACAGTTTTGCAGGGTATTTTTCAGTTATGATTTATAGTTCCCAAAATCGTGTTAAACAGCACTTCATTGGGTCTTAATAGCATTGGCCACCTTTATTTTCCACTGAGTGCTGTGTGATAAGTTATTGACTCACTGTGTGTGTGTTTATGCATGTGTGTGTGTGCGCGCATGCATGCATGTGTTTCCAATGCCCATTAGAGACTGTTAAATCAATGACCATGTTGAGTCTGAATAGAAATATAACCAGAATGAAAACCACAGGTCTGTTTTCTCAATTTGAAATTACGTTGAACTCAGGCAGTGATTCAAAGTACATCTTATGAAGCTTTTTCTCGTCCTCAAAATACATTTTTCATGAATGTGGTTTTACTTTGTTTCCGTCACCAGAGGCCGAATGGGATGTTAGCTTAAGGATGTGACCCTTCTAGGAATGTTTGAAACGCTCCACAGCAGAAGTACATTTGGATAGTGTCAAACCACAATGCAAAAATATTCATGTCCATTTTCCATTTGAACTGGAGAAAAGCACAACTGCAGAGCTTGTTTCAACATACTGGTAGTTTATGCTTGTGGGTATACGGAAATCGTCATAAATACTTGGGCATTAAATACTGGAAAATAAATCAAGGGGGCCAAACTGTTTACAGTTTTACATTTCATGTGTTGCTTACTTCAGATGGTTTCAGCATTTCCTTCCACAGGTAATCGTAAACCAGTCAAGCTTTTCAATAGCTTCTCTGATTATTCCATTTTGCCTTGTAGGTCCTTAACCTCACCAGAGTCTACATAGCTAAGCACCGGCACTTTGTAGTGCCTCTAATTGAGAAATATGCAAGAGAGTGGCAGGACAATGGAAATCCCATCTATCGTCCTCTGTGGTGGATCAGTCCTGAAGACCCAGCCACATTCACTATTGATGATGAGTTTCTCATTGGAGATGAGGTGAGCTTCTACCAATTAACAAAGTTGATCTCATCTTTATTTCCATTCCTTCTCACAACAGAGATGTTGAGTGAAGAGCAAAATAGTGTTTCTTCAAGACACCGCATTTGACATAAAAAGTGCAGTAGACAACAGTTCAAAAAGAATAAATACAGTAAATATGGACCATGCAAACACTATATAAAAATGTTTCGTTACAGTGTAGAATAACTATACAGCAGTTAATCACAGGACAGTGAATAGAGACTTGACAGTGTTCAGAGTGTCCACAGCAGCCAAAACAAATGAACATTATTATCAATGCACTAATCATTGGTAATGGTCCTTAGCAATATAACCACAAGCACTGCAAAACAACAGACAGTGTGTCCAGATTCAAGTGTCTGCATGTAAATTAAGTGAAGTATAATGTAAATTGGCTTGCTGCAGGTAAAGTGCAACAGATAAAATTAAAAGCAGTTGTTCACTCTTAAAGGTCCATCAGGCAGATTTTCTGGGTTTCCCATAAGCATATTAGCACACATTGTATTCCTAAATGCAGCACGAGCATTAGACTAAATGCACTCTTGACTGAGAGGATTTAATGCTAATATGCTTTTGGGAAACCCAGCCCTGTTCCATAGTCTGATGGCCTGCGGGAAGAAACTGTTCATCAGTCTGGTGGACTTGGACCAGATACTCGGTAGCCTTCTTCTAGATAAAAGGGATGTAAACAGTTTGTATAAGAGGTGAGAGGCACCCTTTCTTCAGCCCTTCCTTATACGCCCTTCATTGTCCAAGTGATGTTCTTTGAGAATACTGTTCCATGTATTTGAATGGATTTATTTCACTATTACAATATACATGAAGTCTCAGGTGAGCACAAACACCGTGGTGAAACCCTCAGTGGTACAACATTGGGAAAGTGTACCACTTTTATTTGTATTGATTTAATAGACTCTGTTTTACATTTGGAATAGCTACAGATATGCCCTGCTAAAGTAAATGAAACTTGTTTTTAAAACTCATTTTGAGTGCTCTATTGGACCTTAAGCACCATGGTGTACTGTTGAGGACACATTCACATTGTTTGTACCTCAAGGAGATTAAATATACCCACATTATACCTTTTTTGATCCCTTTGGCATTCACTCTTTCAGGTCCTCATTGCACCAGTAACAGAAAAAGGAGCCTTGCAGAGAGACATTTACCTGCCTAACAGTGATTTTCAGTGGCAGGACACAAACAACGCTGAAGTGTTTGATGGAGGGACGCTTCTCCAGAGCTACCCTGTTGGTCTCGGAGAGGTGCCTGTATTCATACGAATGGCGTCCTGAGGCCACACTAACTGGCTATCACAGGGCTCATTTTCTATTTTTGATTTCTTCACTTGCGCTGATCTCGAGTTGCACTTTCCACAAAGACCACATTCTGTGTCTCGAGACACAGTCTTGAGATTAGGTACAAGATTATTTTCTACTTATGTTGCACTTTACAAATCAGAATGATTTCTACTTTCTCTTGATATCTGAGTCCGTTCTGTTTCATTTCTCTGCTGTTTGTTCTGTTTATTTGTGCAAGACTGTATTTTTTTCTTGATCTCATTCTGTTTTCTTAGAGCTGTGGTTTACACTTGAGAAATTCTTACAGCCTTAAAAGTCGAGCAATTTCCACCTCGCATAGAATGAAGTGAGAAATCAAGCCTTGCTTAAAATGATGATTTTTTTTTTTCTTTCTAAAGAAGACCAAACAATCAGTGAAAAGACTTCCCACTGAGGAAGAAAGCATAAGGAAGAAGCTTTGCGCTGCTGTCAGGTGGAGTGGAAGCATCTTTGAAGTTCTCTCCACTTTACTGAACAGTCTTTTCACTTGGACTTTGCTGATTATTGTTGCTATTTTAACTGTACCTCAAGCCTATTGGTCTCTTTGTTAAATGTGAAAAGTGGTGAACACAAAAGAACCCGAAAGCACTTACTACTAGACGTGACATAAAAGTGGTGAAGCACAAAGCAACACTGCGGTGCAAGGATTGGTACCATTTATCAGTAAAACATTAAGAGGTGACCACTTTCCATGAGATGGTTCACAACGAATATCTTTATAGCTGCACAGTCTTACACCGGGATACTGGCTAAATGTTGTCTTTTTTGGGAGTTTTTAGATGCATTTGCTGTTACACATGTAGGTATTCATTTTTTGTTTTGTTTGTACAGCCATCCAGTCATAACTTTTTATATTTGTCTGAAATGATTTGTAACCTTTTAATCTGGTAGATTGTTAGGAAATGGTCAAGGGGTATAAATAGAAATAGAACCTACATCCTTATTAAAAGACTAAACCAAAAGACGCCTTGACGGAAACTTTACACAGGCCATGCACATTAACACAAAATGATGCAATATGTGTGATTTTTCTTCATACTCTTATCTGATGTGAGGAGTTTTTCGGAAAGAATTGGTGGATTTCTGTGATGTGGAACTATAGTGAGTCTAAATTACTGATCAGCCAGTATTACAGGGGAACACAGAAATACGAGAGTTTTTATAATGTCAAACGATGTACGTTATGGGTGCTACATCTCCAAAATACTCATAACCCTAATGCTTCTGCACACTTGAGTCCCCTATACTTGAGTTTATGAGGGGATTAGCAGGAGCTCAACATTTGATCAATGGCCCTTAAGTCTGAAATCAGCTGCTGTCATATGAAGCTCTAGAGCAGAGAGAGAACTTGATCAGTGTAACCTGGTACATGTAGCCTTCTGGGAACCTCTTCTTAATTCAGATTGTTCTTGTCCATGTTTACTGTAACTGCTGGTCTCTCAGGTCAAAGATATGAAATCCAACAATCAAAGAATGTCTTAGCGAGGCCCCACAATGTACACACCTAAATGTCTTAATTTTTCTCTTTTTTTTAATCAAAATGAATAGTTGTAAAACAAGACAAACTGTGACGCTTTAATGCTGGACTGTATTCAAGGAGATTCTTCTTTTATTTCTTTGATTTTATATTAAAATAGTTTTGATAACTGTTTTTTTGAGAATCAGGCCATCAAACAAATCAGCAATATTATAGTTAAGTGACTGTGCCATTCAATGTGTAATTTGGTCTGTAAATCAGAAAACTAGAAATGTCAATTTACAATAAAGTTTACATTTTCTTACTGTAGAAAAGTACGCAGTGTCCTCTCACCATGTCATTCACTGTAAAAGGTAAGAGGTACTGTATACTGGCTTGATATCTATGCTTTATGGCTCTGTATAATATGATGTAATCCTATATGTGTGTGTCTGCGTGCCCTGTATGAACATGCATTAGTGTTTGAATTTGTGTGTGTGTCCACATGCAAGCGTATGTCTTACACCTCACCATGCAACACTGTCACAGTATATCAGTAGTTATGCTGATGACAAATATCACCCCTAATTCCATTTTCACCCAATAAAATGTATATATAGCTACAAGGAGTATGCATAGGGATGGAATCAAATGGAAAACACGTTGAGGGACCCCTCCCTCACCTTAGTTTGGACCTATTCCATTACAGGACACATTTAAAGTTCCACTCTCTGCACAGAGGCAGAGCGTATAGAAATATCTGCCAATAGCGTGTATTGGTAAGCTACATTCAGCCGAAGCGTATGGAATATTTGCTATGCTTGAAAGTGGCACTTGGTTTTTGTTTCATGTTATGAATTATGAAACTTGACAGAAAATGTGAAAAGGATGAGTATCATGGAAGACTACATTTTCGTAATTTTTTCAATAAAAGACTCTGATGTAGTGCGTAAACACTGTTACAGCACCTCAGTCCATACAAGCCATTATTGAAAATGAAGAGGCATTCAGAGTGGAAATCATTGTTTTTGTGATGTCATAAAAAAATATTTACCTATATCCACCTATATCACTGCCTACAGCAGTTTAGTGCTGCCCAGTCACGCTGAAGCTATAAGGATTGGACTACTTTTTTGAATGAGGACAATACAGAGCCAATCAGAGCAGAGGTCATTTACATAGCCTGGTGGTGGTCTAGTGGTTAGGGCGTTCGCCCTGAGATCAGGAAGTTGTGGGTTTGATTTCCAAGACCGCTAAGCGCCTCTGAGGTTCCCTTGAGCAAGGTACCGTCCCCACACGCTGCTCCCTGGGCGCCGTGTTCCTGGCTGCACGATGCTTCACTTGGTGAATGGGTTAAATGCAGAGGAAGTAGTTCACACTGTGTGCTGTGGTGTGTTCACATTAGTCTTAACAGTAACAAAGAAGCCCGTTTAATTCTAAGGGTTAAACAAAAACCTATTTAATTCTAAGGAATAAAGAGAAAGTGGTCACGTAAAAATGAAGGTGGCAACTTTTTACCCACAAAAACTATATAAATGTTGTAAGTGGCTGTTATGGCTGAACCAAATACAAGGAAAAAGTACAAAATGAAGCAAAAGCGAGCTTTCTGTCTGCTCGGGCAGTGGAGCGTGGACTGTTGCACTGAAGATGAATCAAACTGGTGACAAGTGGAGGGACGAGCCCTTTTGCTCCCAGGCTACTTTTAGAAAGTGCAAGTCAAGGTGTAACATTTCACTGTGGGGTAGAGTGAATAGGTTTCCCAACTTCCCAATCAGAAAAACAATTTTAAGATCCAGGTGTATGATGGACCTACTTCCAGGTGGCTGTGTGAGTTACGATGTTGCTTAGAACTTTGCATTATTACCCTTATTCTGTAGAAGTATTGTGTACATGTATAGATCAAGGAGAGCTTCAAGGTTAACAATGTCAGCATTCATCCAGAACATTTCTGTTGCAACAAAACCTCTCTGAGAAACTGCAACTTTGTAAAGTACATATTAATGTAACAAACAATTTTGGATGAGGGTTGCAGGTGTTTTCTAAGGGACTAAACTAATTCAGAAAACAGTAGAGATGTTTTGACGCAATGGTGATGATACTGACTACTATAAATGCACTGCAAACTCATTTTAAAAGCTGTTGTAATAAAGGTTTTGTGGTTGAGAGCCTTTTGGGGGCTTGGGGCTGCCAGGAATGTGGCCTTGAAATGTAAGTCGGTGAGCGGAAACATCAGCAGCTAACATGGGCGTAGCCCTGTGACCGGAGTCACACAGAGCAACTTCCTGTCTCTCCCTCCTGAGAAATCTGTCACCCCAGGGTTGGATTTAAACATCTTCCTGATTAGTCTGGGCCATCAGCAGAATCCCCCCACAAGCGGGGTTATATTTAGGTGTTGGTAGTACTCTTCATTTTGTGCTGATCTCATACCAGCTTTCCAAAACCTCAACTGTAAATCAGTCCATCATGATAGAACTGCACCTCTTGTATTAGATGAGTGAATACAAGCAGCTTCTCAACACATTCTATTAAGAGGCCTTCGTTTAAACCTTAGCACTTGGATGATGCAGAGGAAGGGATTTTGGAGAAGCCCCATCAGTCCTTACACACATCCTTGTCACTCCATTTAGCAGAAGAGGATGATCTGCTTCTGATATCTGTTACAAATGTTTAAGAGTATGGATAAATGGCTATTTACAGACGAACTTTAGGTGTGAATGTCTCCCCTAAGACACACTATCCAAAGCCAAAGCTTTAACCTCTTACCCAAGACACAGCTTCAGTAACTTTCACCTATATTCTAAATGTTTCCGTTTATTAGTCTTTCTTTGACTGATATTGCCTCAAAGAGAGCAGTATTCAGTCAGCTTATCCACATCATGCTTCTGAAATAATATTTACACAGACAAAGGTATAATGTAGGCTTCAGAATTGGGTAGGACAATATGAAGCGGAAGCATAATCATGGAATTTGATGTCAATCAGAGATCCGTGTATTAACAAATTAGTGTAGTTCAAATTAATATTTTTATCAATAATATAATTTTGACCACTGTGGTCATAATAGTTTGTCCAAGGTGTATTTCTTCTTTTTCATCATTATGTGATTGACAATATCATATTCTTAGACTTCACCAATCCATAAATAAGTGATTGTAGCCCCACATGGCTAATATGGAATAAGAGATTGGCATCCTTAGGTGGGTGTATTCCTACATTCTAGGCCCCCCTGTAGTGAAGTGGTCACAAAGCATATTTTGGGCTGTAGGCTAGCTCAGCAACATATAAGCCAAAAATTGGCCTCTAAATGGCACAGGACCCATAATTGATTTGTGGAGTAGTGCCACCTAGTGAACGGAAATTTCATATGCAGGAGATGCTGCAACTGCCACATTTCAGAATAATCTCTCAAGAACCGTTTAAGAAAAAAAATTAAGCTTTGCAGCATTTGTTCACATCTTCTAAAGTTCCATTTGGCTCACATAATAAAATTACTTCCAATGGCCAATCAAATGTCAGCAGTCAGTGCATACCTGTGTAAATAGTATTAATCAAATTTTGTAGGTATACGCTCTTTACCAAGTTACAAATAACCCACAAGCTCTTACAATGACCTATACAGTAACCCCCGATTTTCGCAAGGATTACGTTCCAAGAGCGGAAATCCGCGTTGTTGGGATGTGGTAAAAAAAATAATGCACGCGCGTTTTCTTTGGTATGCGCTGTCGTTTTCTTTGCTATTATCAGGGTAAATACAATAAAAAAGCATTTAATTTTCAGTAATAAAAATACAGGACTTTAAGAAGAACAAAACGAAAAACAGGAGAACACTCCAGACGCTCCACGCGTCTAAGGGCAGCAGCCAATCAGCAGCAAGGAGAAATAAATAGCGTTCTCGGATTGGCCACTTTCAAACCTCACGCCCCTGAATGCAGCGGTACTTCACCATCCCAAGACGCGCTTTCTTTGTGTTTCTCTCCACAGTACCAAAAAAATATAGTTGTTTTTATATGGAAATGTGGCTGAATTCTTTTTTAAAAATGCGAGGAAATCTGCAGTTTCCACGTTAGTGCGGGAATTTCAGCGAACAATTATTAGTCAGCGTATGACTGAAAAATCAGCGTATGACTGAAATAGCGACTGCTGATCCATGTTAAAGCGGGGGTTTACTGTAATATGTTTTCCTCTGTTTATCTGACATCGTTTGGTCTTGAAAATTAATTGAGCCTTAAATCCTTATGTAAAATTAAACACCAGGTAATTTCGACAGAGGGTGCAAGGGGGCTGGATTTTGAAGAGCATGGTTCGTGCATATCCCCTGTACCCAGTGGGAGGTTTTTCAACATACACATATATACTCATTTCTTTGTTGTGCCTCTTCACTGTTTAAGCCTATTTGTGCAATATAATTAGAATTGGTGCAATATAACCCAACTGTTTAATATGTGAATTGACAATGTTACTGAATCTCATCCCCTCATCATATGCTGCTATTTTATCCCCTCATCATATGCTACGCTAAATGGCTTTCATAAACCATTCAGCACACTAGATCTTACACACAGTGTTACACTGTTATTTTGTTACAAAAATGTTCTTGTAATTGTATTGCACTACTGTTTGGTTTTTTTTATTCCATTATCTTTTATTCTTTCTTGCTACACTGAGCGTGCTAATGAGACAATAGGGTAAATAAAGTTGTTTCTTATCTTATTTCTTTGGAGGTTCTACTGCATAAGCTAGTGTGAAATCTCTTCTCTTTGTCCAACACTAACAGTGTTGTACTATTTTATTTTAATCCTCGAACCTGCAGAAAAATACACAGTTTAAAGGATGTGTTAACTTGGCCGTATCTATTTAGCACTTAAATACCCAAGAGACATGCATATTACAAAGTATAAACATATTTTCTTCATGTTCACTTTACTGTGGTTTGGTATTTCAGCAGCGTCTGTGGAAAATAGCATGTAAATACATTATATGGACAAAAGTATTGGGACCATTACACCAACAGGAACTTTTATGACATTGCATTCAAACCCATAGACATTAATATGGAGTTGCTTTGCCCTTTGCAGCTATAACAGCTTCCACTCTTATTGGAAGGCTTTCCGCAAGATTTTGGGAGTTTCTGTGGGAATTTATGCCCATTCATTCTGTAGAGCATTTATGAGGTCAGGCACTGATGTTGGACGAGAAGGCCTGGCTCACAATCTCTGT
>JBBJLS010000128.1:5823343-5833999 GCA_037577275.1 Bryconaethiops microstoma
TTTGTGTACTGGGACACAGTCATGCTGGAATAGAAAAGGTTCTTCCCCAAACTGTGTCCACAAAGTTGGAAGCATGACGTTGTCCAAAATGTCATCAGTACGCTGATGCATTAAGACTGCCCTTTGCTGGAAGAAAGGGGCCCAGCCAAATCTTGAAAAACAGGCCTGTCCCAATATTTTTGACCATCTAGTGTCTATTTGCTAAAACTGTGAACACACTTCAGAGACATTTATTCCCAGAAAATTCTAGTTTATTTTCATTTAGGATTTTTTTTTTTACATTCAGTCAAGAACACCAATTCAAGTGATTAATGAGAACGCCCTATTCATGAACCAAAGCACCACAAAGCACAGTAAAAACAGGGTTAATGGATAAATAAATAGCACACAAACAACATGGACAGAACAAAATATCCCTTTGTCCCTCATGTTTGTAGACATAACCCATTTGTTCCGATGAAAGATTGCTGTCCCTCCTAGTTAGGACAAAGCCCCTGCTCTGCACTGCATGTAGGCCACACTCAGACCAGTCAAGCTCAGTTGAAGCTGAACTGCATCACTGTGTTACCTGAAGCTGCCTCTTCATATTAACTTGCATATATGCCTAATGGCCAATATGTCAGTTGTGGTTGGTTGATGACCACAAAGTACAATAAGAAGCATTTTCTAGCTTCACATGGAAGCCAAATAAAAGCCATGTTCACACTTTATTACAGCCTAAAAGTATCCTGCAGTGCCCACTGCTGGAGAAAATAAAGACAGTCCAAAGGCACCCAAATACCTCTACTTTGTCTTAACGTGTCCCATTCCTACTTATTAGGTATTTATTTATTGTTTGCTGTTTGGAAATGCTACTTATTGTACATATGCACAACTCGACAATCTCAATGCAACTGTATTGCCACAGTAAATTGTTCAGAAGAAAACTCTCATCATTTAGAGTTAATGCAGCTTATCAGACAAACCAAAGTGCAAAAAGGCTTCAGAGGATGCCACTATCCACACTGTGTGACTCACACACAAGTAATATCATGACAACGGAATATACTACCACATTCACTATTGCCTTCAAGTAAATGTCCACTGTCTCAGTGCATGTTGTACATGAAGTATATGGGGTAAGTACTCTAATGGCTCCCTCTTGTGGCTGTTCTGTCCCACTGACATACAAACAACCAGGATGGCAACTATTTGAAAATTCAAATAACCTGAGTATGAAAATATCTGCCAAAATATTTGATTCAACATATTATAAAAGCTATAGGATCTGGGTGTACAGTACAGAATACATATTTATGTATTTTTCTGGATTCTGGAGTTTCTGGGTTCAGGAGTTTCTATGGTGGTCATTCAGTTAAATAAGGCAACAATGAATAAACTGCTGAAAACAATATGCGAAAAATGAAGGCTAGCATAACCAGTTATAAAAAGGCCCTCTGGACAGTTTCTCACATTTTACACACTTAAAACAACATGAGTGGACAGAACATGAATATATCCACTTTTATATGCTTCATTTATACTATTCCAATATCCATTTCCTTTTATATCTATAAATTAAAACCAAGAATACATCTGTACATGCCTCTGTACGTGCGTATGGAGGATTACTCTAACTTTTAGAGCATTTCACTGAAATGAGACCCCGTTGGGAACACAGATACCAGAACAGAGATCAGTTGGAAGGTTTTTTATCGAACTGGAAGAGGTCCCGAATGTCGAGCATGGCCTGCCTAATGTGATTGCCGAAACGGTGAGAGTCCTAGAGGCATAAGAAAAAGGTTTTAGCTTCATTGAACATATCACATTGGAGGTAAATTATACTAAAAATTGTATTCATTTATAATTAAATGTGAGTTTCATTCCAAAATGCTGAACACTTATAACATTTTTATAGACCATATTGGTTGAAAAGAGTAACAGCTGATCTACATTGCAAAATAATTTTTTAGGGACGGATTTCACTAAGATTTTACAGATATCAGTACTGATCTTGATACTTCTTATGGATAATAATACACATGTATATTGATTGTCTTATTGACACTACTTGCAATAATGTGGTACAGAAAAGAAAGACCATTTTTTGAGAAAGCTAACTTGTTTTCCTGAGTTTCCGTATATATAGTGAGGGAAGAGCTACAAATCGCTTCCTTCCATCCCTCCCACTGGTCCAATCTAGCATCAACCATCCAAAAATGCCAGTTATGTTAGAATGCATTAACTCTGCGTAAATACCAATTGCTGCACCGTTGGTGCAGGAGCTTGTTCATCTTTCAGTACTGACCAGTAAGGAGTCGGTACCAGTTTAGTACCAGTCCATCCCTATTTTTAATCCTCCAATAAAGATGCTATTGATCAATAAATAGCACTGCCATTTCTCGAAATAGGTTTTGGAACAAAACTCTTTAAATGTAAAGGTATGGTGCTTACAGTTTCTGGACTGGTGTGCTTGCTGGATATATGGAAGTTGATGAGGTTCTCTCCAAGGATGATGTATGAAACTCCATAACCATCATCAGCCACCTGAGATGGTGAAGAAATAATTGTTTTTTATTTAACAAATCACTTGGCATGAAATATCTCAAACAGGTCAAACTAAGCCGAAATCTTTACGTGAAAACAAGCAATCAACACTAAACTCTGGCACAGACCTTAAAACTTTTCTATGCTGTTTTTATATTATACTATTGTTCATACAAACATGAAAACAGGCATGTGCAAAAGTTTGGGCCACCCCGGTTAGATTACATGTTTTGCTTGTTTTCAAAGTAAAGTTCACATCCTCCATAGAGTGTGCATGTTTTAAACAGAAGTGTTTTGTTGAATGTAACATATTAGGAAAATATTAAACCACAAAATGTGGCCTGTAAAAAAATACATGGCATATTTTTCCAGTATGCTGCAATATACACCTAAAGTGTATTAAAGATAGCTTTTTATCGGCAAAGAATTTTTCATAACTTTTTTAATAATGTCATTTTTAAGTGTGTTCCCTGTAGAGGATGTGCACTTATTGTCATGGAGAAAACAGCCGACAAAACATTTAATTATTCTTCAGTACAATTATGATGCTTACACGCTACATGCGTTCTTGACAAAATTTGTTTAACTAATAAATGAAGCTCTGCACAAAGTATAACTAAACATCTCATCTGCCCTTCACGTAAATCTTCCTAAACGCTCCCGAAACTGCATTTTGCATGAGTAGTGCTGCCGGGACAATATTTACCACCCTGAATTATTCAAAGAGGCCAGTATTAAAAATTGACTAAATTATTGAGGCTACCATTTAGGCATCCTGCCTTGTTAAACCAAGTGTGAAATATAACCAAAAACTTGTATTTAAATGTAGCAAGCTGGCTCTCTTTGTTTGTACACTATATTATGATTATTATTTTTTATTATTATCTTTGACAAAATCTGATTGTCTAATACTGTCCACAACCATAAAGCATCTGTAACTATGTGGAATTCTCCAGCAAAGCACATACCGGGCCAAAGCCGCCTCCACTGGTGACATACTCTGGGTTTTTTGTCAGATTAAACAGGTCCAACTGCTGGAGAGGAGTCTGACTGGTGGACAGTCTCCAAGGCTCAGACAACACCTATACGGACAACAGAGAACATTGGTCATTTTAAACTTAAATTGTGGTTTCATAATGAAATGTTAATTTTAACACATATTAACATAATATTTTATGTAGTTTTTGTCCAGTCCTATAGGTTAGTCCATCATGAAATGTTCACATAATGGCTTTAAAATTACTAACCAAAATACATGTCATGACAGCAATGGAATACTACATTTGCCAAATTTATGACAGAATCATTTGCATGGCCAATCTCAGTCTGCAGGACAGGCCCGTGCAGCTCACAGATCTGTTGTTTTAGATGTGCTCGATAAACAGAGATGAATAGAAGGAAGGTTCTCACCTCTTTGAGGAAGGGGGAATCCACTCCCAGGTATCTTGACACCAAATAGAGGCAGAAAAGATGCCGATCGATGCCTTTGCCCGTCATGGCCATTCTGTACAGGTCCTGGTGTTTTTCTGATGCCAGCTTCAGCAGATGCAGCCTCTCCTCTCTCTGAACACAGAAGTAAAGAAGGATTCAGACAATGTCTTCAGTCAGACATGATATCAAAATGATTGAACACTGTAAGACTAATCTACAGGCCAATTTAAAACCATATCTTCCATCATAAATACATAGGAAAGACTATGCTCTATTACTCTCTCTTCTTACACACACACACACACACACACACACACACACACACACACACAGAGTACCAGTCAAAAGTTTGGACACACCTTCTCATTCAACGATTTCCTTTGTTTTTATGGCAAGAACCACTTAACTAAGTAAACACCCCCACCCCCCCCAAAAAAACAAAAAACAAAAAACAGTACATCATTACCTTATTACAAAACATAGTCGGTTTGTTTAACTTTTTTTGTTTACTACATAATTCCATGTGTTCCTTCATCATTTTGTTTGTTTTCAATATTAATCTGAATGAGAGGGTGTGTCCAAATGTTTGACTGGTGGTATATATATATATAATATAATCTTACTGTCTTCTTTTCATCCATCATGGCACGGACAAAAGCACTGGACTGGATAGTGCAGGAGCGGACAGTTTCGGTGCGGCCTTCGCGGAACAGGCGTGTCATGGAAGCCTCGTATGTTAGGCAGAACTTGCCCTTGTCCTGATGTGTGAGAAAGTGGAGACATGGTCATCTCATGAGAGGACTGTGATTTTAACTGGGGGTTATAGGCCTGGCTCAAACTCTGAATCTGACAAAAGAGTTGAACAAATTCAATGTAAAGTGATTACCCTGAAATGAGCAAGCTGGAGAGCGATCTGAATAAATGCATCTGGGCTGGTCTTGCACTTCTTTATCATGCCTTTGCCAAAATCACTGAAGGGGATAATGTGGGAGTCCACGTCATCTGCCAAGGCCATGGCCACCTTTAGAGAGCTGCTGATCACCGACTGGCACTACAGAGGAAGGAAAAAGGAAAGGTTTATAAAATACTTACAGCTTATACAATATGCAAGCTAAATGACCAAACAGAAATAGTAGTGAAATATGAGACTAAACCACAAAAGGCAAGAATTTATGGTAAAGCAAACAACAAATGAAACAAAAACACAGAACATAAAATTTATAAGTACGGGAGTTGAGAAGTTGTACCTCTTCTGGAATATCCCACTGTAGGCGCTGTGGGCCGGGCAGACTCGGGTGTGTTTTGCCCTTGCAGTGCCCATCCTCAGTGTATCCCAGGGTCTTGGGATCAAAAGCTAATACTTGCTGTAGCACAAACATATCTATTAAACTACTTACAACTGAAAATAACACTCCAGTGTTTTCAGCCTAATCGCTACGAGCCACATAAATACTGCCACCCCTGGTAAACATTAGCAGAGCAGTCTCATTCTAACACTCATACAGTACAAAAATTGCTGTTTCTAGTTTAAGTACAGATGACTGTGCATCAAAATGACAAAATGCATGGCACACAAGAGTATGATGCAGATGCAGCAGCCAAAGATTAGGTCAAATCTTCAAGTCAGCAAAACTGTTGGTGGTAAGATAATGTGTGTAAATACAACATGTGAAATTTTACCTCCCACAGGTGGCCAACAATAGGGGCATCAGCCCAGGAATGCTCAGCATTCAAACCCATCGTGCCGTTCTTAAACACGATCAGGTTAAAGGACTTATCAAACCATCTGGAAAACACAGTCGCAAAATTTGACATATCTATCAGTTTTGAACCAAAAAAGAAAATCCCGAAGGGGTTTATTAAAATAATTGACAACAATCAGTTGTAGTTCTGACCTGTCGTAGCACTGGCCATGGAGAAGAGATTTAGCGTAGTTGTGCAGAGACTGTACAGGGTTTTTGGGATCATAACGCTGTTCGGTGTCATCCAGAGTCACAAAGAAAGCAGCCTTCTCCACAGAATCCAGAGCCTGCTTATTCTTCCCTCTGCTGAAGTACTCTGAGCGGGCCTTGGCCCAAGGCACTCTGTGAGGGGAAACAGAAGTGACACACAGTCATGCTGTTCAAGTAGCTACATATGTAACGCCTAACAATTAATATTGTGCCAACCACTGTAATCACACACATGCCTGAAACTATGTTGAGTTGCATTTTTATCTCAAATAGACTCGCTTGTGTGGTTTCAGACACTGCAAGTCAACAGAGAAAAGTTACGAAACCTTTAAGCTATTCATTATTACTTATTATTCACATCCACGCAGAGTGCAAAACTAAAAAACAAACAAAAAAAAAAAAGTACAAAATACATGCTAAAACACCTTATGTGGAGTAGGGGTGGTTGAGTATACTTTTGTTTTGCCAAACTACTAATTGACAGACATTGAATACCTCTCACAAGGCCGAGACCAAACAGACCCACTTTACATCCAAGCCTTGTGTTAACCCATTGTGTTGTACGCTGTCAGGTTCAGTGTTGTTTACAGTGCCCTCACCTGTCTCCTGCAGTGAGTGCAGCCAGAGTTTCCTCTCCAGGCTGAGGTTCTGACTTGTCTGCCAGAATCCTTTCCATCTGCTGCTCGATCTCTCTGGGATACAGCAGCCGGCCGTCATAAAACATCCACACCTTGAAAAAGCGTCCCTTGTGGTACACCACGATGTGCTTGCTCTCGTTCACATGCTGGAGGACATCTATTCATGCAGACATACAGGAAAGACGTGGACATGTCAGAGCAGTGTGCAAAAAATCCAACTTTTATCTAATAGCTATGTTGCTGTGTGATTTTGTTTTAATATAACTGGCGAAGTGTCCCACATCTTGACATTTATAGGGCGCTGCGTAGCCATGTTCTAGTTGGACACTGAAACAGTTACAGTAATTTGTCTCAATCTGAAAACTTTCAGTTCTGTTTGAGACTTTGCCTTTCTACAACTATCCAGGTTACAGGAACTGTTTCACAATGACATAAAAGCAAAGGGGGGATGAAGTGAGATCAAAGTCCAAACACTTACTTCCTGAGCACCACACAACGTGCAAGGGACGCATTACAATTCCACTAAATTTATCTGTCCGTTTATTTGCTTTAGAGGGAGTGTAACCGCCATTCCCTGCTCAAATAAGTGTTTGGTCTTGATGGGAATGGTGGGAGGGTGAGGGGGTCTGTGTTATCAATGTTCTTCCTTAAAGCTTTAACACTTCCTCATGCTCAGAGAAACAATAACAACTTTATTTCTAACACATAGTTCAGTTGAATTTGAATATTTCATACTAGATACAGTGAGGTGAACAGATGGTACGATTTTACATTACTCAATTACAAAATTACAAATGTTTATACACACTAGTTAACAAAACATCAATACATGCGAATGGTTTAATTAATATCAATCACATCTTCACTGCACCCAACCCATTCATATAAAAACATATCATGCACGTATTAGGTCAGGCATTTCTTCAGAAGGCTTAAATAAAAGATTATTGCTCAGTTAAACCCGTTGTCGGTCTTATCATGGGGGGTATAGTTACTGGCAGTAAAAGCAGTAAAGGACTATGACCTCAGGTTATAACTGCCACCCATGTTCAGATGTATTTACACCTAAAGTAAATATCTTCTCTTACCCATACAGGGTTGAAAATTCATATTAAATGTAGAAAAAACGTTAAACCTGTCAATTGAGAATTTACATAGAATGTAAATATAATTAAATATAATTGACTACAATGTTGCGGAATATGCTATCCAATACCTACATATAAATACTACAGCAAAACATGAATCACTCTCACCCTCTATGGATTGATTTGTATCCTGCAATTTTTGCCCAAAATCCACCAGCAATAGCACGGACAAAAACAATTAAATTAAACCACAGCCACAGTGCAGGATCACACCTCCGCACTGACATGCATTATAATCCACACCTACGTGCACTGTTAGATGGGCCATCGGACCGGAGATTAAGAATCGGAGATTAAGTTGCAGAAGCAAAGGACAGGAGAGACTTCTACCTGTTTCTAGCCCTGGAACTCGACTGGTGTTGAACATACGCTCATATTGAGATGAGCACATGGGAATAGTGTTTAGAACCATGAGCTGTAAAGCAAAAGGGAGAGTCAGACACTAACGATAACACAGAGGGAGTCCCACACACCAGTCCAACTACAGGAACACCTGGAGAGGACGAAAAGGATGAATGATGGAAAAAAAAAAAAAATGGGTGAAGGGATGAGGTTCATGCTGTGGAAAGAAATGAGATCGCCTTTTAGGACCATGGAGATGCAGCCTCGTGTTACTAGGACAGTTCATAGACAGTACCAGTAAAATATCAAGTCCTTAAATTACGAATAGATCAACTTTGACAGTTTCATGTTAAATTTCAAATGCAGTTTCTTCATGTGTACTAAGTAAATCCAAATCTAAATTGCTATACATAAAAAAAAAAACATTAACCCCTTGACGTCCACACACCCATCTGTAAATTCACACTCCTATTCCTCACTCTCAAAATTACAGAACTTCATAGTTCCATAGAGGTGGTCAATTAATATAGAAGCATTAAAAGAATGGTCCTGTCTTCTTGAACTGCTGCACCTGTGGCATACAGTCAGAAAACCTGCTGACATGATGCAAACATATAAAAGAAGCCGATGGGAAGGTGATGAAGCACGTGCCGAAATTACTGACTGTATGTTACAGACGCAGCAGAAGGAGGTCAGGTTGAAAAGACAGAAGTATTGTCTTAAGGCTAATAACTGAATAATGAATAAGTTTAAGGGGGTAAAAGCTAAAAGTCTCTGACTGGCAGTGACATGAGGCTGCATGCTGTTGGTTAACCCGTCACATGGTGTGACGAGCACAGGGGTTGGCGCGGCTCGAGGCTACTCGCCCTTTCTCTTACCTGACTCCATGCCCGGGATGCGGGACGTGTTAAACATCCGCTCCCACTGTGCCGAACACAGTGGCACTCTGTTCTCCAGCAAGTAAACCTGTGCGCGTCCCGCCACACGTATATTTAACACAGCGACGTCCGAAAGCAAGGGACAAAACACAGCACTGTTTAGAGCACTCATTAATGAACATGCAAACAGGTGATGATTAAGGTGAAGAGAGAGAGAGAGGGAAAAAGAGAGGTATAGGAGAACCATAGTAAAATATACATAGGTACTATACTAAGTGTAATGGATGGAAGAACTACATTTTCTATGCCAGTGAAAATCAGCCAAGTACACACATGCCAGAGAACATATTAAAAACAGTTCTGTATGAAACCAAGAATGACAACATATAATATTACACAGCAAGTGTGTGTATGTATGTTCACACTTCAGTTCCTCATCCTCATAACTACATATCTTCACTATCAAAAATAACAAACAAACAAAACAACAACAAAAAGGCAATGGAAGTCAATACAAAAATGTTTATTCCAGTTATGAAGCATTTCTATTGGTTCAGTTCAGTTCTATTCAGTTCAAATGATGCAGAAAAATAGAAATACATGTTTTTGTTTGGTTGTTTTTTTGGAGAGCGAAGGGTAGTTACCAAATGAGTTACTGACAGAGTTAAAATAGTTACTGAATACTAATATGTCAGGATTAACAGATGAATTAAAGGCATACTGTTTAAAAGGTTAAAATAACATTTTCCTAATAAACTAATCACTAATTTAAGACTAGTTAGTGTTAAAAGACCAATTCAAACTTGGACTTTACTCCACAGCCAGTGCCATGTAAAACCTAACAGGACGTTCAGCACTGCAAGCCCTGCAACTAATGCATAACTGAAATGACTAGGATGTGACCGCAAAGGTACTATATTATGAGAAATGAGCTGCTGATTTAGACTAAAGTATTTGCAAAATGGAGTGGAAACGTAGAATACTTTTAGAAAACTGTGATAAACTCTTTGTTGGAATTGGAGTAGGTGAGTTTGGAGTAGGTGAGTTTGTTTCTGTAATAAAACACTCACAGGTTTAAGCTGAGCACGGTCCAGCTTCCTTCTGTACAGCATTGCAGAGTGGATGGCATTCCCTGCTCTGGCAGCTTGCAGATGAGTGGGGAAGACATACAGGAAGTCCTGGGGCGTATCCGATGAAGAAAGTTGGTTTTGTTGTTAAAAGTGTATAATCGATTTCAAAACAATTCAATACAAAATTAAGTAGAAATGTGCAATTTTATCAGAATCATATCAGTATTAGCAAATTAGACATTACTATTTTTTTATTTATATCAGCAATATTTTGATTGGATATTTTGAATCAGATATTAGATGCATTTCTTGTACGCAGTTGTTGAAAAAGCAGAATAGGCGGAGCACAGCGATTGTGCTGTAAAATTTCAGTATTTTATTCATTTCTTTTGTATCAACTAGATATAGTCAGAGTTTCTATATTTTAAAAATATTTATGCATCTGCATCAGCATGTACATAAAATGATCGGATATCAGCATCACTCCAGAATTCCCACATACATGCATTCCTAAAATTGACTAAGCTGAAATGTTGACAATATCAGTGTCAGCGTATTTTAGGCTCAATGCCATATAGGGTCGGTTTCACGGAGAGGGATTAAACCTAGTCCTGGATTATGTAGTGCTGTGAATAGAGATTTTCCATTGAAGAGGAAAGGGTAGTCCAAGA
>JBBJLS010000128.1:5847228-5873660 GCA_037577275.1 Bryconaethiops microstoma
GTATTTAATAAGAATATTTCATTCATTCAGATCTAGGATGTCTTATTTTTGTGTTCCCTTTATTTTTTTGAGTAGTGTATTTGTTTTTTGAGTGACAATTAGGTGTTTGCACAAATGGCAGTTAATCAGCTGAGAGTATTTGTTAATAGTAAAGCAGATTCTTATTAATGGAGTTCACACATTTGTCAGTGACATTTAGGCATAGTACTCTTCATAACTCTTTAATCAGAGAGCAAAATGATAGTAGGATTACAGCTACTGCCATTGTTAAATTTGGACTAAATGAGGAGCTTCTTGGGCATGGGATTAGTGTAGCTGCTTAGTTGCAGTACAGTCTGTTTTTTATTTATTTCTTATTGTGATAGCTGCTTTGCAAACTTATCCTTGCCAGTTTATTAACTTTGCTAAGCTACCATTTCTGTATTGTTGTTGTTGTTATTTAGGATTTATAATTTAAATTTTTCTTAGGATTTTATAGTCATTTTTTTACTGTAGCTTCTTGCCTCCTATACCTGTTTTACCACAATGTAGACTGGATGTGAATAAGACAAACAACTCTTGCTTTATCAAACTTTTGACCTTGAACAGGCATGTGTGTGTACTTGGCAGGGTTTAGCTGTGTCACAATTTAGATGACCCACAAGTAAAAATCTACACCTTCTGTTGGCTAAATGCAGCAATATCTGATATTGACATTTTGTTTACATGAAACACAGTTGTGTTTAGCTGCAAATGTGACCCATTTTTAAAACTTAACATCTGCAGTCAACAACAACAGTCTGACACCCTAACTTTTTCAGGTTTGTACCACTGTGGAGGTCTGCAGCAATGTCAGAGTAACCCAGCTGTAGTCTGGGAATATTCTCTGCATGCAATGTACTCTTTATATAAAAAATCTTTAAATAACAGAATGCACTTGATTACGACTAAATTCTAACTGAAATAATTCAGACAGTATACATTTATGGTAGGGGTTTTATGTAGTTTTAGTTGAAGTGGCAATATTTTAAATGGCCAGCAGGTGGGGTGAACTACCTGGTAATTTTGTTTTTTGTATTACTTATTTTAGAAAATCTTCATTAAATGCATTGCTTCAGACATTGTCTAAAAACATCAATTTTGACTAAGTGAAATGGTAGAAAAGCTTCAACTTCAATTAAGATTTTAAAAAGTGTGTGTTGAATTCAAATGATTAAAGAGAGAATGTCGAGTGACCTGCAAAGAGAGAATGTCGAGTACTGTAATTCATTAACAAAAGTTCATATTAAACGCAAACTAAATATTACTCTTTTTATAATATACTAGTTACATCAAGTCTCCAGAACCTTCCTGCTAGGCTATTATCTTTAACAAATGAATCATACAGCATTCATGTAGTCCTTATTCACACAAGTCGTTCACACACAGTCTAGTTGTTTGATTGGTTACAAGGACCATTTTCGTGCTTCGCCAAAAGAGGGGAGGCTACAGAAGCACAGGGGCCGCCCAAAAATGCAGCCTATTCAGCTGTCACTTCGAGAGAGAGAGAGAGAGAGAATGAGAGAGAGAGAGAATGAGAGCGAGAGAGAATGGCCATGCTGTACGGAGGCTCTATGACATGCTGCACTCTCTTAATTGGCTAAAGGTAAAGCCTTTATTTTTTCAGTGTCTTACTGGTGAGACAAATTTAATGTTATATTTTTTAGTGTGTAAGTGAGATAGACCAATGAGTCTTTAAGATGTTTTCAGTGACTTGGAGATAGAGCTAATCCAGTAAATTTAGTGCTATGTTTACTGATATGTCTTATTATACTGTTCATAAAAAAGCTTCTTAATGAAATTATTTTAGTAAACATATTTCAAACCTTTCAGCTATTTTAAACTCATTTGGAGATGATTTTAATATGTTCTTTTAACAACTGGGAAAAAGAAAATGGTCAAATCATTTGGGCAAAGTTCTCTTCTTACCCAGGAGAACATTTTGACAAGCATAAGATTTGGGAATTATTTCTTTAAATTTTCACTGTGACATTGGGGGGGTTTGCAATGAGCAATGGATGTTAACTTTTCCTTACATAGGCCAAGTCAGTCATTACTTTTATTTATGATGCAGTGATGTTGTTGGAATTTTGGAATATTGTTTTCATATTTTCATACTGTTTATCTTTCAAGGAGTAATGATAACATTCCCTCACTTTTGAAATATTTCAATGATACAGATCACAGTAAGACTCTTCAAGATCCATGGACACCTCTGAAGCACCAACTCTGGACCTAAGGTGGACCTAAGGACAGTTGAAGGCTCATAAGGGGTTTGTCCCAGAACAAAAATCCTGAAATATTAATATTTATGTACAAAGATAAACTCAAAGACTTTCAGTTGTGAATGTGGCTGGCTTTCTTAGATGAGCAGAAATGTCATTGAGTCAAACTGAAGCCACCGTAATGGAGCATGGCGCCTTTGCCCCACCCATCTTCTTACGCAAGCTGAGACGAACTGCAGTAGTTACAGGATGTGATGTCCGATTAAGGGTTACTGTGGGGGGTCACCCATTGCCCAGCCTTCACTGGTACTGCAACAATGATCCACTGCCCTCTGATGACCAGGACTATGGGAGACTATGGATCCAGGACTGCCATCATGCCAATGGTGGACTCTACACCTGCGTGGCTGTGAACCCCCTGGGAGAGGTCAGGAGCAGTGCAGTGCTGGCCGTGCTGGATCTGGATGAGGGTAAGGTGGATGAAAAATTAATTACAGACAATAATTTGTTGAGTTGGGCTGACAGGCAGTAGGAATTTGCACAAGTAGAAATTAATGCAAGTTCTAATTCAGGGGTGCCCAACTCCATTGCTGAAGGGTCTGTGTCCAGCACAGCTTCATAAATACAATCACTCAAAAAACCTGGCAATAACATGTGCGTTTGATCAGTCAAATCACTAAACTGTGCTGGACACCGGAGTTGGACAGCTTTGCTCTAAAAGTATTGGGATGTTGTATTTAAATACATATACTTTAATAAAGAGTTGGTCCCCCTTTGCAGCTATAACAGCTTCCACGCTTCTTGGAAGGCTTTTTTGAGTGTTTCTATGGGAATTTGTGCCCATTCATTCTACAGAAGGTTGAACACAAAGGCGTGGCTCACAATCTCCGTTCCAGTTCATCCCAAAGGTGTTGGATGGGGTTAAAGTCAGGGCTCTGTGCCGTCTAGTCTTTTACAGAGTGTTTCTTCCACACTGAAGTCATTCAACCATGTCTTTATGGACACTGTGTGCACTGGGGCACCGTCATGTTGGAATAAACTATTAAAGCTTGAATCACTCTATAGGTTCTTGATAATGGTCGTGAAACCAGCAGATAGAATTAACCATTTTTTCTTTCCATTTAGCAAGTGTAAGAACAGAATAGAACAGAACAAGTGCAAACAGGAGAAAGATGCTAGAAAAAGAAAACAAGAGCAACAATACATATAAATGAGACACGACAACATCCAGTGCAACAGCTACAGTGAGGATAAATACAGTACTTTGACCAGTACTGTATTCTAGCAGCAGAGATGCACAAAGACGCAGAGCAGAAGTTACATGTGCAAAAAAAATGCAGGACAGCAATATATATGATTGTGCAATTTTCAAGCAGCATCATGACAGAGAATGTGCAGTATTAAAAATCTAAGAATTTTAAGAGGTAATTAAAGTCTGAGTTGTTCAAGGGGGTTGGGTGTGTATGTCTCTGTGTGTGTGTGTGTGTGGGTGGGTGGATGTTGGTGTGTGTGTATTATGCTTCAGTTCCGGTTGTGTATTCTGATGGCCTGAGGGAAGAAACTGTTCCCCACTCTGGCAGTGGAGGCCCATATGCTACGGAACCTTTTCCCAGATGGGAGGAGGGAAAAGAGAGTGTGTGAGGGGTGAGTGGGGTCATCCACAATGCCAGGGGCTTTGCGGATGTAGTGTGTGGTGTAAATGTCTGTGAATAAGGGGAGAGAGACTCCAATGAGCTTCTCAGCTGTTCTCATAATCCTCTGTAGGTTCTTGCCGTCCAAAATGTTACAATTCCCGTACCAGGCTGTGATGCAGCTGCAGAGAATACTCTCTACGGTCCCTCTGTAGAACATGATGAGGATTGGGGATGGAATGTGCGATCTCCTCAGTCTCAGCGGGAAGTAGAGACGCTGCTGGGCTTTCTTGGTGATGGAGCTGGTGTTGAGGGTCCACGTGAGGTTCTCCGTGATGTGAACGGCAAGGAACTTGGTGCTCTGGACAATCTCCACTGAGCACGATCTCCACTGAGGTTCCAGTCTGTGACATGAACTCCAGTTCTCAATTTATTTAAGCCTTGTATACAGATCTAGCAATGAGTCATTCAGTGAGTCATTTTTACAAATAGAAAGCAGATACACAAATAAAAACAGCCCTAGATACACTGAATGTTGCAGTAAAATTGGTTTACTTGTGAGACACGTATTGCCTGAATATGCAGCATCTCCTAACTGGAAAATGCACTCCACTTAAGAAATAAAATGACCTCAGGACCTTAATAAGGCAGGATTCACACATCATTGTTTATGCATGATGTATGTTGCTCCAAGACTGAAACTGCTCTGGGAGCTGTATGTAGGTATGTAGATATCTGATGTTGTGCATCATTTTGTAATCTGCAACATACGCAAAAACAATTTCAGGGATAAGCTGTTTTGTCTATAATTTCATTTAAAATTCAACTCTGCAGTAAACATTTTTTTTCAAAACTAACATGTTTTGTGCATTTTTCTCATTGAGGTTTCTGACTTATGAGGTCATTAAGTAGTTGAAATATGAATATTGCTACATGCATGCCACAACAAGCTAATATTGATTTTACTAAAGGTGCATGAAAGTTACTACCATAATGATTTCAACATTGTTATATACTGTTATATTGTGGATTACAACTTCCAAGGACACTTGACTAATATTTTGGATGCACTACATGATTCTCAAAGTCATCAAATATCTGTAAGGTTCACACTAGGGATGTTACAATTAACCAGGAATTAAAACGACATGATTAATTAACTGTAAAGGCTCCTCAACACCATGATTCTGTTGGCGCTCTTAAAATGTAGATTATGGCAGTACTATCAACAGATTTTCCGGTCTCACCCGGAAGGAAAACATTTCACTAGCGGTGTGCTTGTGTTAGAAACACACAGACAGTACAATCAGTGAATGACTGCTCACTTGACCACACTAAACAATGGCAGAGTTATTTTCACCAAAAAAGTCTGCTGTATAGGCGTTTCTTGGATACCCCAAGAACATAGGTCACTCAATACACATTGTTCAAGACGATGGGTCACCCATGTGCAAAATGTGCCACAAGAAAAATCCATCAAAAGGAAGTAATGCCTCGAACATGACTTAGCACCTGCAGGATCATCATCCAGCTTTATACGCCCAAAAAAAGGTAATACAAAATAACTGATTTTGAAATGAGCTAATATGTAAGCTTAAATTTAATTCTAAAGAAATACTTTATTTTTGTTTTCACTATGATGCATCACATTATTATTTATGTTTCAAAAGACAGTGTCCACTTGTTTATATTACATTTATGCACTGTATCATTTGTTTATGGTTTTTGTGTCTTTTTTTTTTTTTTAAAGACATCAGTAAATAAATGGTAAAAACCTCTGAAGTATGTGATTGTCCGTATTGTGAAATTAAGAGATGTGAAATAATCATGATAATCGTAAAACAGTGATTATTTCCCAGACGATAATCGTGCCATCAAAATCTATAATCGTGACATCCCCAGTTTACACTATGCAATTTGCTTTCTTGTAGGTATAAAGTGGTTTGCACAGGACATGACACAACTGACCACAAGTGAAAAATCAGGGCTAAAACTCTGTAGTGTAAACTTATTTTAGCATACCTTGTAAAGTCTTAAATCAGTTAAACGAATAGGAGTGTTAGCTGTAATGTAGCACATACACTGGTGCCGGTTATAGAATGTACATATAAAGCCAACATTAAAACCACCTAGGGTCCCCCATGTCAAGCCAAAGAAGCCAAGATGTTAATAGCAGATCCAGTTAGTAGTGAAGTTGGGCCTCCGTGGTTTATAGCAGAATATTCCTCAGAGCATCACACTGTCTCCATCAGCTTGCATTCTAGCCATAGTGCATCTTGGTGCCCTCTGTTCTCCAGGTCAGCAATGCATATACTCCTGGCTGTCAGCATTATGTTAAAGATAAGTAATTCATCAGACCAAGCCACATTCTTTCAAACCTCTGTGGTCTGTTTTTGATGCTCACATGCTCATTAAAGGTGCTTTCATTGGTAGACAAGGAACTGCATTTTCTGTATTGCCCTGTGTGCTCTGATATCTTTCTATCAAAGCCAGCACTTCTTCAGCTATTTGTGTTACAGTAGCTGTTCTGTGGGATCGGACCAGATTGGCTAGCCTTTACTGCCAATGCACATAGATGAGCCTTCATCATCCATAAACCTGTCGCCGGTTCAGTGGTTGTCCTTCCTTTCACTACTCAGTTTAGGTACTAGCTACTACATGCCAGGAACACCCCACAAGACCTGGCATTTTGGAGATCCTCTGACCCTGTCTTTTATCCATCACAGTTTGGCCCTTCTCAAAGTTGATCCTTATGCTTGCCAACTTTTCCTGATTCCAACATAAAAGCTTTAAGAACAGACTGTTCACTTGCATATCCCACCACTTGACAAGTGCCTTTGAAACAAGATAATTGATGTTGCTCACCTCACTTGTCAGCAGTTTTAATTGTGTGGCTAATCGGTATATGTAGCAATATTTCGGTTTTGTCTACTTATTGACCTTATAATTCAAAAGAAAACAGGGAAAAATGTACTAAGAAAGAAAATGCATTGGCATTTGATGGTTAGCCACAGCAAGTGATATACAATCCGACTTTTTTGAGTAGTAGCTTTTTTAAAGTGCTTTAGTCAAAGTATTCTATGTTCCTCAAAAGTAATTACGTTTGGGAATATCAACAACCAGATGTATTTTTTTATGTTTTCAAACACCTAGCGATGCCTTTGTTTTAAATAGTAGCTCATAAAATAACACCCATACACAAACCCCAGACACATACACACACTGAGCTGGATGAAAGTCAGCTGTATGTCAGTCACTTAATGGGTGTATGCAGGGCCTTCAGCTGTCAGAACACTCAGCACCTCTCTGACTTTCCTTGGTCTCTCTCCATTTTTTTTCATTCCGCCTCCTCACACCACCCCCCGTCTGTGGTTATTTACAGCATGGAATGTGTCAGGTCTCACATTACAGCTCTACTGTCACTCTGCCACACATCATCCACAAGTATAACTCCAATGCTGCTGAGCAACTATTGTACTTATTGAGTCTACATCAGTGGCAAGAGCATGACATGTGCACAAAAGAGAGAGAGTGGGCTCAACTCAATCCAAATGATCTCAAACAAAATGTATTCCCCTACAGCTGGATGAAAACATGGTTAATAAAAAAAGCCATGCACTGCATCTTGGCTTAGCTGCTAAAATTAGATGACCATTGATTGCTTCACAGAGAATAATCCACTTTCAGACCATATGTCACTCCTGAAATGGTTAAATGCATTGCCTGTTACATAGGCTTCTGTTAAATCTATGGATTAGGAAAACTGCTCCTACCACCTCAAAGACAGTTAAGACTTAGCCAGACGGAGCTTCTCAGCAGTTGCAGGACTGCTTCAGTAGGACCAACTGGGACATTTTTGAACACCTAGACCTAGAGGTGTTTAGCGACAGCGTACTGTGTTACATTAAGAACCCCATAGTCATTGTCACAGTGGATAAATACATCCGGGTGTACCCCAATCAGAAGCCCTGGATGACCAGGGAGGTCCAGAGGCTGCTCAAGGAGAGGAACGCCACCTTCAGGTCTGGAGAAAAGGCTCTTTACAGCACAGCCCAGGCCAACCTGAAGAGCAGCAGCTGAGAGGCCAAGTCAGACTGTAAGAGGAAGATTGAGGACAACCTGGACAGCAACAACAGCAGGCAGGTGTGGACGGGTGTCCAGCACATCGCCAACTACAGGGCCAATTTCGAAATGTTGGGAGGTGACGTATCACTGGCAGATTAGCTGAACCACTTCTTCGCCAGGTATAAGGTGAAACCACCAGAAACTGCCTGACCCTACCAGAATATGAGGTGAGATGCACACTACAGGCTGTCAACCTACGGAAGGCAGTTGGACCTGATGGCATCTCAGGACGCGTGCTGAAAGACTGTGAAGACAAACTGGCTGGGGTCTTCACCAGGTTATTCAACCAGTCTCTGTCTTAGTCCATTGTACCAACCTGCCTGAAGTCCTCAGTCATAATCCATCTTCCCAAGAAACAGACAATCACCAGTCTCAATGACTACAGGCCAGTAGCACTGACTCCGTTGGGGATGAAATGCTTTGAGAAGCTCATCAGGAACCACATTATGTCATTCATTTCTCCTTTGTTTGGTCCGATTCAGTTTGCCTGCAGAGCAAATAGGTCTACGGAGGATGCTGTGGCCACTGCCTTCCATGCTGTTCTTTCCCACCTAGAGCAGCAGGGGAGCTATGCTAGGCTCCTCTTCATTGACTTCAGCTCTGCCTTTTATCACCATTCTCCTCCACAGACTGGTGACCAAACTTTTAAACATAGGACTCCCATTCTTATCCTGCTTTTGTATTAAGGACCCAGTGTATAGCCGGTTGCCCTCTCCCTTCACTCGAAGACCTTCGTCGTCCTCGTTGTCTTGGAAATGCCATGAGGATTCCGCAGGACCTATCAAACCCCAGTCAGAAACTATTTGAACATCTGCCTTCAGGTACATAAGGACAAAGACAAACAGATTTAGAAGCAGTTTCTACCCTTCAATCAATACCATGCTAACTACTGCTTCATCTAGTGTACTTTATCATTACAAGCAGCCACATGTTTACACATGTTTACACATTTCCATATGTTTACATGTTCCTTTTTGACAGTGTATGTAGCATATTTATAATAGTCTTATCATATTTATACTTCTGTACTTTTTACTTAAAAGCCTTCTTGTACTATGAGAATTGCACCCTAAATTTTGTTGTACAGTTGCTACAGTGACAATAAAGAGATTCTGATTCTAATTGTGAGAAAAACAATTCCATGAAATTTCACTGCCACTTTACCCAAGGTAGATTGCATTATAATGCTTGTGAATTAGTTTTAGCAGAGAAACAGTCAGAACATAATATCTAGTGGATTGGGATCAGTGCTGGTCCCAGCATATTTTAATTACTTGGGTATTGGCTGTTTTAGCCCGATCCACCTCTGATCCTTTTCCCAATTCAACTCCAATTCTATTTACATCAATCTCACAGAGGTGCCATGAGTACGTTTACGGCATTTAGCAGACGCTGTTATCCAGAGCGACGTACATCAGTGCTTAAGTAGTCTACATCTGTTCTTCATACCTGTAAATCTATACTAAACTCAGCACCTGCGTTTTACCAAGTTACTGCCAGCTATGTTACACACCTTAACAAACACTGTCAAAAGAAAATGTCAGAGGTTAATAAACAAGTAAGGAAAAACAGTTAAGAGGGTTAGGGCCTGTGTTTTTAAATATATAGAAAAAGATGTATAAGAGATAAACGAGAGGACTGGTTAGACACCAGGATGCTCCTTGAAGAGGTGAGTCTTCAGACAACGCTTGAAGACAGTTAGGGACTCCGCAGATCTGACTGCAAGAGCAAGTTCATTCCACCACTGGGGGCCCAAGACTGAAAAAGTGATGCATGTCTTCCTCTTCTTTTGATCAATGGAGGTTTAAGACGAGCAGTGCTTGAAGCTCTGAGAGGACGAGAAGTGACACACTGCTTGATCAGTGCTGATAAGTAAGGAGGTGCAAGTCTATACTTGGCCTTGAAAGCAAGTGTTAAGGTTTTGAGCTTAATGCGGCCACAGGGAGTCACTGAAGGTTCCGTAGTAGAGGCGTAGTGTTTGAGAATTTAGGAACATTGAAGACTAAACTCGCAGCTGCATTCTGAATCAGCTGAAGTGGTCTCAACATCTTCAGTGGAAGTCCAGCCAGTAGGGAGTTGCAGTAGCCCAGTTTAGAGATGACCAGAGACTGGACAAGTAACTGCGTAGCTTCAGTGGTGAGAGAGGGTCGGATTCTTCTGATGTTGGAAAGAAGGTATATGCATGTCCTGGAGAGAGGCGGTCAACGTGCGACAAGAATGACAGTTCTTCATCTTGCATGACACCAAGATTTCTAACCTTCTTTGAGTGGATAATAACAGTTTTGCTGGGATTCAGCTTGAGGTGGTGGGCCACAATCCAAGAGGAGATGTCAGCCAGACAGTCTGAGATGGGAAAGAGAGGAATAAGTTGAGTGTCATCCGAATAAAAGTGATAGGAAGTGTCATGTGAGGTTATTATATCCCCAAGAGAACCAGTATTTGGAGAAAAGAGAAGCGGTCCAAGGACCAAGCCCTGCAGAATACCAGTGGACAATCTTTGCTGGGTAGAGTGGGAGCCAAACCATATTACCTGGTACCTCCAGTCATCATAGTAGATGGCAAACCATTGCCAGGCTGTGCCCGATATCCCAAGGCTGGAGAGCAGCTAGGAGGATCTGATGGTTAACCATGTCGAAGGCTGAAGAAAGGCCAAGAAGAATCAGAGCAGAAGACAGGTTGGCTGATCTAGCTGCATGAAGTTCTTCTGAGATGGCTAGTAGTGCAGTTTCAGTAGAGTGCGCATCCTTGAACCTGGACTGGTTTGAGAAAAAAAGATTTCGAGATATTATCTACAATTTGTATCAGGCATGTTGTCAGAAGGTACCAAAGCAGTGTAAATCTGTAGTGTGAATCTATTTTAAAATGGAAAATTCAACATAACATCAACGTTTTTTCAACTGTTTGTGTCAGTTGTATAATGTAGTGTTTCTCTCACTCTCCTCCCCTTGGTATTGGCATTGATACTGGCATTTAAATACAGTATAAGCAAAAATAGAATACATATACTGTGTTCCCACACAAAGTTGCGGTTCAGAGTTCACAAATTTTTCTTAGAACCTAACTAATAATTGTTTGCCAAAACCCCCGCAAATTCGCAGAAACCGAAAACAGCTTTTTTCATGCATTTTAGTACTCAATTATTAAGAAAATATCATTTACTAATTTTGTAACAGAAATATTAAGATAAATTCAGCTGAATTTACATATAATTTTTTTTTGTACTGTCGAGAGAAAACGAAACAACCGTATATTGGCTGCTACCCTATGACACATCTCTATCAGATGCGGTCCAGCATTCACATGTCATAACAGTTTTCTGTGTGCATCTCAAGTGTTTCACTGAGTGTTCTTGTGTTTAATTTTGTTCTTCTTCCAGCCCTGTATTTTTATTACTGTAATTTAAATTTATTTATTACTGTATTTACCCAGCTTATACCAAAGGAAATCACCACGCATACCAAAGAAAACGTGCTTGCATGAATTACAGTACAGGTTATATAGGAGCAACTTCGGTATTTTACATTCTAGCACTGTGGGAGACAGCAGGTCAGTGTACACTGTACAGTATGGATATGGGTTTACCTTTACATTTTCTTTTAATGTATTAAGCTGAGTTTAAAATGAAATGAAAAAGTGTTTTGGGAGCATATTTGGGGTCAATTTAGGGTTTACATTATAGGCATTTTTAGGCTTTTTTTTTTAAACCAATCACAAATTTGTGTTTTTTCACAATTCATGAGTGCTCTTGGAACGTAACCCCCACGAATGTTGGGGGTTTGTTGTATTATATTTATAAATAGTATAAACATATTGTATGTACAAATAATATTTATATACATATATTAGTATGTATCTTTACATTTATAAATATATATCTATATTGTGTATTCATATTGTACATTGTATATTATTGTGTTATATTGTTTACTATTGTTCAACAAGATTCTGATTTGTTTGGTTTTTTATTTTTAGTTAAAAAAAAAAAACACAAAAAGTTGAAAAATATCTAGGTTTCTTGGTTCTTATATATAGGCATAGGCCCAGCCTAATTACTACATATTTACTTGCCAATAATATATTTATTTAGCAATAATCTCATTTGAGCGTATGCTTATGCAGGGCCCTTCAGCCCCAAAACCTGACATGATTGGTCCTGACATGATTGGTTGAGAAACACTGTTCTAACCCATCTGGTTGGATCACACAATACAGCTTTCTATAAAAGGTGTCAGAACAAAGCAAGCTGCGAGAACAGTACATTACAGCTCTCTCTGTGTGGGGTTGAGTGCCCATGCTGATTAAATATGAGCATCAGAACTGGACTGGGTTTTACATTTTGTTGACAGCCTGAGGTGCATGTGTTTTGCTGACATGTGGAAGAATTTAGGTAAATTGGTTAATATAAATAGCTAGGTGGTTATCTAACATCAGCTACATAAACAAGCTAGTTTTAGTTTAGTGCTTAGCAAACTAAAAAAAGATTAACTGATCATTAATTGATCAGTGAACTATATTTCTTGAGCTCACATTTTTTTTCTTCAAATTTTTGTTTGAAACATTAATGTGGCTTTAAGTTTTAGATTTATACACTCCCTGGCAAAAAATATGGATTCACTACATTTGGAAGCTGTTACTTCAGGTGTTAATTCAGCAAAAAACAAATCACAGATATGACACATAACAGCTGAACTACATTTGCAGCTGGTGGCCTAGTGCTTATTGAGTTTGCCCTTTAATCAGAAAGTGTGTTCGAATCCTAGGACTGTTAGTGACACATCTGAGGTACACGTGAGCAAGATACTGTCCCCACACATTGCTCCCCGGGCACTGTGTTCCTGGCTGCCTGCTGCTTCACTTGGGTTAGATGCAGAATTTCGTGCTGTTCACCCTGTGTGCTGTGGTGTGTTCATGTATGACAAAATCATCACTTTACACTTTAAATGAGGTGGTGAGTAGGCATTTGAACTTATAATTAACCACTATGATTCCTTACAAAATAATTTTACAAATCTAAAATCTGATTTGGCTTTAGTGACCTGCAAGTCAACAGATCTCTTTACTACTACATAGGTCAAACATGGCAAAAATATCATATCACAATTTTTTTTTGTTAAATCACGATTTCGATTTTATCACAGTATTTATATTAATATGTAACTATGATTTTTTTTCACTATTTTGCAAGTTTCTAACCAGTTCAACCAAACTATTGTCCTTTCTAAAAATATAAAGAACAAAACAGCATTTAGGCCAAAGAACATTTCTGAACAGATTTTAATTAGTTTGTGCAATTTTGCCAACATGTTTATTTAAAGCTAAATAAATACTTAATGTTACTTCAAACAAAATATCAACAAGATCAAAAAAAAAATTAAAATGGGAAACAATAAAAATGGCAACTATTGCAATTCTTAAACTATTACTGAATTATTCAACACAGTCATTTTAACATGACATGACAATACCTCCTAAAGTAAAACAATAAATAAGTTCTTAAAAAGGCTTTTTGCGGGGGTTACGTTCCAAGATCACCCGTGTATAGTGAAAAACGCGTTGTTGTGGTTAAAAAAAAGCCTAAAAATGCCTATTTTCATAGTGTAAACCCTAAATATGCCCCAAAATATGCACCCAAATATATGCCCCAAAATATGCACCCGTATCCGTACTGTACAGTTTACACTGAACTACCCCTGTTACTACCCCTGTATAGACTGCATTGTAATTCATGCACGGGCCTTTTCTTTAGTGTGGACTGTCATTTTCTTTGGTATAAGCCATGAAATACAGTAATAAATTCATTTAATTTACAGTAATAAAAGGACTTTTAGAAGAACAAAACAAAAAACACGAAAACACTCGAGACGCTCCAAGGGGAAAATTCTGTACTGCCGCTGCGTCACAGGGCAGCAACCAATCAGCACCAAGGAGAAATAAATAAGATTTGCTATTTTCAAACCTCCCGCCTCTGAGTATAGTGAAGGATGCGTCAAAGCCACTCAGCAGCAAGGAGAAATAAATAACGTGCTCAGATTGGCTACTTTCAAACCTCCCACCTCTGAGTACAGCGGTATTTCACCATCCCAAGACGCGCTTTCTTTAGCTGTTTTGAAAAGTGTACTCGTTCACTATGTAGGGCACTACGTAGTGGATCAGCCATTTTGTAGTGTTGTTCGAATTTGCAACTGTCAATTTCACCCACTAGTTAGCACACTACAAAATCGCTGTGCGACATGCCAAAATGTAGTGTCCAGACACTGTACACTACATGGAGAGGAGAGGAGTAAGTGTTGAGAGGAGTAATCCTACTTTCAGTACACCACCACTGGGTTCCTGAGCAAGACCCTTAACCCCAAGCTGCTCCAGGGAGACTGTCCCCTGTAGTTAGGGAATGGAAGTCGCTTTGGATAAAAGCGTCTGCTAAATGAACGTAGGTTAATGTAAATGAACGTAGGTTATTGCTCTCCACCAGGTGGTGCCACAGACTCATTTTCATTTCAACATCAGCCTAAAGCCAGCATGTAATTTGAAACTGTTATTTAAAGTTCAGATGAGTTTTTCTTTTTTTTTAGCTTGCTGTTGCGAATGATACCATGTTCTAGCATGTGATTTCAATCGAAGAGGATCCTTGTCATTTTTAGTGATTTGAAAAATGACTGTTGTGCGTGAAAGGTTACATTCTGAACTGCAGACCGTAAATGAATAAACTGAATGGCTCTTTGTTAAATTAATTATTACCATACGCCAAGTCTCTGTCTCTTAATTTAGAACACATTAGTTCTAAGTGGTTGGTTGGCAGACATGCGCTGTGAATAGACTGTTGGGCGCTCCAGGCAACTTGAACCTGATTTTTGCCTGACCTTGTATTTATTGCTTATTCTCATGTGACTGCATTTTCCTCATGCGATGACAAGGGAGAGTTCAGCCTTTCCTCCGGATATAATCAAGTTAAAGACAAAAGTCAGCTCTAGTCCGGAGATGAGAATTAATGACTCATACCGAGCTTTCACGTGTTTATGGTGTAGTCAGGTGTGCAGGCTTGAGGTTCTTTACTGTATTAGTATGTTCTTTACCAAGTCCTGTTCTTACTTGGTTCATTAGTCTTGATATGCAAACACAAAACATGGGCTTTTTACTTTCTGTGTCTCTTTTCTTTTCTTTTCTTTTCTTTTCTTTTTATAACAGTTCATTCATAAAACATTTCCTTTAGTCTCCCAGCTAAGGAGTGTAATTTCTATTCATATGTCTTGGGTCTTTGCCATTAGGCATAGTTTTTTAAATGCCTCGTAGCATTCTAGGCATTCTTTTTCTCACTCATTGGGTTTTGTTTTGTCATAGTCAAAGAATGCAGCCCTGCCTGTGGTGGGAAAATGTGGGTTACAAATTTGTAAAACTAGCCTCTTGGAGGTGTGTGTGTGCGCGTGTGTGTGTGCGCGTGTGCGTGTGTGAGTGTGTCTGAGTGTCTGACTGTTGAAAGATAAATTATTTCCTCAAAATACCTCTTGAAGGTGTGGCACTTACCTGTAAACGTCTGACAAGGCGGTTCATCAACAAAGCCGTATCTAAGAAACTGAATGATGTAACTAAACGTTACTGAGAGTAACTTTAGACAGACAGAACAGAGATCCTCTCCGGCCCTTGCTTTTATGTTTTTTGCCACGGGTTTATTTAATTTTTTAATATTTTGTTCTGTCAGTTCTTCTTTCCTTTCAGTTTTTAAGTTTCTAATTTAACTTTCTAAAGTGGCACGTTAGATGGTAATATATATTTTTTCTGCTTCTTGTCTCTTACAGAGTCTCCAGATGGAATGGTGAGTGGGCCCGAGTTACCCTAAATGGGTGTCCTTCCTCCAGTGTTTGTAAACATTTTTGTGATCGGCTCAGTGGTCCGTCTACGCATCTTGAAGTCATTACCTCAAAGCCACGTTAACTACGTCTTTTCGTCCCACTTACCGGGTCAAAGATGTCGCACTTTTTGCATACATTCCTCTCCCACGTTCCAGTGGTTCTATCTTCAGCCGCATTTTGTGCGTCAAAACTTTTCCCATAAACACCTACTGTAGCGTGTCACTTCTGCCTAAGGCCTAAATCATGTAGAGCCAAGCTTGGTACTCCAATCCAAACATGGCACGCCTACCATCTACCACATATAGGACAAACAAGCTTATGGGATCTGAATCCTCTATGGTCTTGTTCACACAGCACGGCAAATCAGATTTGATAAGAATTGTTTGCATATCTATGTTGGTTGCCAACTCACACCTGTGTAGACAGACTAGTGGTGTCAAGAAAAACATGTATTCAATTTATGAGCTTCAATCTTGATGCAGTATTGCTCTTTTTAGCTTCTAGAACATGGACAGAATGTGAAATTTGATTAGGATTTCCTGATCAGCAGAAAAAGTTAGCTAAAAGACTGACTGGTTGTCGCTAATCTTCACAAACGGCCTTAAAGTTCACATCTTTTTTTGAAAGTCACTATGAAACTACAGTATATGAAGTGAAAGAAAATCTTAAAAGCTTGAGCTCTTTATATTTGAATATATGATGTGCAGCATCAACAAGAACTGCCCTCTGTCTGCATATGTATTTCTTTACAATTGTTATTCCATTGTTAATTTTGGTTATTTCATCATTTTAGTAGCTGTTTTAGTTTGTGTGTTCATCTACCAAGTATAGTGTGGAATTATTACCAGAATTAGTGGGGAATCTCAGCAATTGAAACATTCTTTGTATGTGTGTTTTAGGATGAAGACTTGGACTTCACTCTAGCCACAGATTTTGAGATTGGTCATTTCTTCAGAGAGAGGGTCATTCCCAGAGCAGTGCTTTACTTCACAGGAGAGGCTTTGGAAGATGATGAGAGCGTATGTCATTACTTTTAATACAACCAGTCTATATATTTCAATTATTTCACTTTCAGCATCCATGCAGGTTTACTCCTACATATGTAAAAGCCTCAATTGTATGTAGAATGTGTTCTAACTGAATGAGTTGCATTTATCTAATGTTTGAAGAGCAAACTGCATGTGACTGCCTGCTGGCATTCAGTTCTTCCTGTCTGTGTTTGTGTGGGAGCAGTTTGACGAGGAGGACCTTGAAGAAGGAGAAGAGGAGGTTGGTTATGCAGAAGTTTAAAGCAGTGTTAAATATTTCTTTGTTCTTTGCAGTTGAGATGTGTAAGTGTGTTGTGTTTGTGTTTGTTTCAGGACCTTGATGAGGAGGGAGAAGAGGACGACGAAGGAGATCTCGACCCCACAGTTAGTGTCCCGATCTGAGTCTACTATGTTTTCCTGTGGCATCTTTTTAGATGTGTATTTTGAATGATAAGATTGACCCCAGCAAGTTGCATGCACTGATCACTGTGAGCTTGGGCTGTTCGACAAAGACAGACTGAAATAAATGGAGAGAAATCAGTGGGTCAGGCCACAACAAAGGGAACGTCGCTGTTTTATTTTTTTATTCAAGTAGAACAAGTATAGAGACACAAAAGAAAATATTTTGTTCTGATACTAAAATGCGTATGTCGCTTGTGTGCTCAGTGTGAGGTTTTGAAATGGGTTGGGTCTTCAAGGACAGTCACAGGGACTGGCTTGTCTGGGCTAGATAGTGCGGCACACCTGAGAAGAGTGTAGAAGACGCCAGTGGGAGGTCAGTTTTTAATATAGGTCAATTTTTAGCTGTGTACTTTCACACCGTCCTTATTTAGTCCAAACCAAAATAGTGGATGTGAGACCACAGGTCCAAAATTTAGTTAGACAGAAAGATGTGGCCTTCCTCTGGGTCAAAATGAACTATGGGTTGGTTTCTTTGCATTGTGTAAACACCACTATATGGTTCAAACTTTTGAACTAATCCCAGGACGTTGAGGTAGGATGTTCGAGAAAAATAAAAATTGAGCCGCTGTAGCACATGGGGAGAGGAGGAGACGAAGGAAGCATTTAATTGTAACTTGGTCCATTGAAGTTAAGTAGCATGGGGGGCAAAAAAGGATAAAAATCCTGAAATTTATGAGAGGATGAATGAGCAATGTCTCCTGAAAAAAGAAACTAGCAGCGATATATAATGTAGCTCAATGCTATGCGATGAAAAAAAAGCGATGCGAAAAATGAGAAGGACCATTTTCCTTTTTTTTTAAAACGGGCCGACAGCAGATACACTCGTCTACAAACTAATCAGTGTCAAGGAGAGATGCAGCCCACTCACAAAATTGCAATGGGAAACTAAAACTAACTGGATCATATGTATATAATTTTACAAAAAAATGAAAAGACTTTCAGGTGTAGAAGTGGTGCACATACTGTATTTAACAATGAAGGGGTTTGAAGTATGTATTACAAACATATGCTGTTGTTCAGACATGGTACTAAATTCAAATTTTAAAAACAGATGACAAGTGAAATGTAAAATATTCAGAGAATATATTTCAAAAACCTTTCAGACAAAAATATTCACAAAATCAAGAAAATTACTTCACACTTTGAAGATTCTGTTGATTCCACAGTCATGACTGACTTACTACAAATGAAATGTTACACAAGTCATATTGCTGCTTTTTAATAAATATTTTTCAAAAACATGATCACCATTCACAAGAGAAAACTTCATGGAAATCTCAGAAATGCATTTAAGTGACTTACTAGCTAGGAAGAAAAATGTGAACCAACCAAACAGAAAACAATAAAAAGATATCAGTGACAATGTGAGCGGTCACAAATGAGGACTAGGCAAAGTCAAATACTAGAAATAAGTGAAGGATCAGGCATACCTGTAAAAAAAAAAAAAAAAAAACAGGATGAGAGTAATACAATACAGCAGAATCGCAACAGAAGGAGAGGCAAGGCATTGGAATGGTCTTTAGAGCAAAAAAAAAAACGGGAACCAGCCAATCAGGATTGGGGTATTAACTGACACGATGTTGGCCAAGACCTGGCACACAAAGACACACCCACACAGACTACGGAATAGACATGCCTCGTAACATAACTTCTGAGGTTATAACCCTTATACACTCCTAGTACTTGCCTAATTCTCACATTCCCCTCTGACTGCAGGAAAGGTCTTTTTCCCACTAAACATGTTTTACATAAAGTCAATAATGATGCCATAAGTCTGCACTTGGGTGACATTGGCAATGTACAGCCCTATAGGATGAGAACCTTTTGAGGTTTCCTGATTTGAACATGTACATTTGGGGACAAACTTCTACAACTCGCAGTCTCTGCATGTACAACACTCAGTGTTCAATGTGCTAATCTAGTCGATCTACTTTGACTCAACTCCGATTACAAACATGATGCTGAACAATGAGAGGTTAAACAGATGCTGTTATAAACATGCATCTGATTAGATTCTTAGTTATGTTGGCCAGTCAATTGCAGACCAGACCATCCTACCTGGATTGGTCCTCACTTGTCTCAAGCACTTTTGCAATGTTTGTAAGGGCACAAGGGCACACAGTGCAACACCAGAATGAGACATGAGAACCTACAGCCTTGCTGTCCACGTGTAAATGTGCGATTGTGACTGTGGGACTGTGAATGCACCATTTGTGACTGAGTGGAAGAGGTCAAACACTTCTCAAACAAATGTGCTTAACCGCATGAGTTATTACTATGTAGACTACACTGTGTTTTATGTTTCACAGTAAAGATAAAACTAACACCGGAATCTGCAGCCTTGTCTAAGTGTCGGATACAGTGCCTTTGAGTGGTTAATAGTTTGATTTGGACTGATTAACACTGAATATTATCTCACGGTTAAGATAACTGCATGTATGTTGTGTGCTTGTGAACTGATCGATGTCCCCCATCCCCTTTGTCCTCGTTGCAGGCATGATTCATTTCCACTTCCATGCATTCCTAGGTAAGGGACTGTTTTCCATCTTGTCCTATTTTCTCTTTTTTGCACTTTTAGTGTTTTCTGCCTTCTGTCTTTCTCTGACTTTCAGTTTGCCTGTTTGGACTAACCCTCACTGCAGTTCACCCCCACCATGTATTTTACACTTGCTGTCATTATGTTCCATGTCTCAGTGTCCTCTTGCCAGTTTTCTTCTTTTTAGCTTCTTAACCCTTCAGCAGGAAAAGTATTTGTTACCCGTTTCCTTTTATTGGTCCATTCACTTAAGTCACAGGACATGTCTGTAGATGCAGAGCAGCAGTTTCATACCAGTGATAATAGATAGCGAGCGTCTTAATATCTTTGTTGCAAGATACTTTTTAAAAAAAAATAAACATGTTAATGATCTGGATATCTTCTCATCAGCAAGGTGAGGTTAGCCTTGATGCTAGTGTCAGCTCAGTTGACTTTGACCCATGACTCGTTTGGTAGGATGATTACATTCATTGTACAGCAGCATGAGCTCTTGTCAGTATGGTTATAACACAGTAGTTACAACTGAATGAAGGAGAAGATACTTAGTGAAGTTGTTTACAATGGTGTAACAAAACCAATTACACTACAAAACTGTTGTTTGATATCGCATGTGTCAAGTATGTCCAGAACTACAGGGTTTGATCTACAGCACTGCACGATATACAGCAAGTATGCGTTTCATTGTTGCATCTGTTGTGTTCTTGAGTGTCCTGCATAGGGTGTAGTTTGTCTGCAATGACTGCGCCTGAATAGTTGAATTAAACTGTCTTTCCTATCCGTTTTCCTTGATTGGACTTCCAGATCAGTCCAAGCTGATCCAAATGCTTCTCAGCTCTAGTGAGGTCATGGGCTACAGATCAGGATAAATCAGGGGAAGTGGTTAGGAAAGGAAGTTTTTTGGATGCAGCCGTTGTAAACCCTGTACTGTACACTCAACAACACAATAGACGCAGTAAAGAAACACACACTTGCTTTCTTATCCACTTTGGACAGATCTGGTAGTTCGGTGGGTCCATATTCTTCTCAGCTCTATCGGTATATGTAGTGAAGTCATGGACTACAGATGAGAAATCAGGGCTTGCTCATAGGATTAGAAGCTTCATTGAGCAATTTGGACACAGTGTGGTTTAAATACGGACTGTGAAATGTAAAAATGTAAATATATAAAAGCTCAAGAGTAAAGATGGTTGCATATCGATTATAGTCTCGAAATGCCACCAACTTGAATAGTTTTGTCAAGAGTTAGAATGCACTAGAATGTTTATTGTCAAACCTTTCACAACACACCAATGTGACGCAGTGCTTCATTGAAATGTAGTCAGCGGCACAGCCTTGTGGCGCTAAACACTGAAAGGTTATGATTCTTTTCTCATCATTCCACTCTAAGTGTTTCATTTTTTTTACAGTCATCTGAATGTTTGTTATAATGTTCTCTCTCTCTCTCTCTCTCTCCTTTGTAGAAAGAGCCTCAGCCAGCTGAGTGTAAGCAACAGTAAGAACAGACAGTTGCAGCTCATCTCTGCGGTCAGTGAATTTGCTCAGAGTGAGAGATCTAGCTCCTGCAGAACCTGCCATATACTCTTCAATCAACGCAATAGGAATCCAGATGCCGTGTAAGAAATGCATGATCATTTATGTTTACGTTGTACAGAGATGACCTCCGCAGTCGAAGTGATTGCACTCATTCAGAAAAATGAGTAGGTTCATACAAGAGTTCTGCAGTTCACTCTTTTTTGATGTAAAGGCCTTTCTGTGTTTGGCTGGAAGTTTTGTGCAAAGAGAGTGTTAGGTCTTTTTTCCAGCTTGTATGTCCCTTATCAGCTCTTTCTTGGTGTACCTGTTGCCACGTGTTCTTGATGTTGCAGGTTCATGATTTCACCCCTCTTGTTTGTCCCGTTGTAGGTCACTCAGGGTTTTCTATGCCAACACAATAGCTGTCAGCTATAAACTTATGATTGAACCTTTCTATCTGTTACAGCATAGTTAAACAGTGTTGATTTTGAGATGGCGTCTTCATGTCCAGTGTCATGTAGCTGGATGAAACCGAGTACTGTACGAAAGCAGCTAAAATTTGCCAGCACAATTGAGATCAGTTCATTTTCAGTTATAGTAGAATATAGTCATTGATTGCTTGAATGCCTGCATAAAACAAACAGGTACAGGTAAGTTCAGTTCTGCCCTTGATCCTTAGGACCACAGAAAAACACACACACAAAAAAAAAATTCATTACAGTTACACTGATGTCCATTGTTCTCAGCCCAGTTGTCCTGAACAAGCCTCACTTTCAGCTAGTCAGTGACAGCTTCCCTCCCTCAGCGTGGGTCTCCATGTCTGAACTGCCAACATGTGTTCTTTTTTTTTTGTATGTATGCAATAGTTGAGAGCACTGGTTATTCTTTATATTTGCTTTGCTTATAAACTAAAGTTTGCCAATGCATTTTGTTTTTTGTTAAGAATGTTACTCATAGTGGAGGGATTTGTGACATGTAATTCTTCATTTTGAGTGATCTGGACCTTAGGGGTGAAGAGGAATAGGTGAATGTTAGCCTCATGGCTTCCTTTTGCACATCATACCATGATAGACCTCAGTAAAAAAAAAAGCTGTTTTTCCTCATAAAGGTGAAAATACAAAGTGTCGATCACTCAGAATGAACCACTTTAGACAGCAAAGCATCACGCACTTTGGTCAAGGTTGTCATCTCGTTTTTTTTCATTTTGTGATCATTACATTCATACACAAATCCCTTTTTTTAAAAAAAAGAAAGTTAGATCTTGCTTGTCAAAGGGCAGATCTTAGAGTAACTGCCCCAGTATTAATCTTATGCTAGCAATGGCCTTATTGGGATTGTCTTGGGTTTTAATGCAATATTGTTTTCGATTTGTACAAAATAGTCAAAAGAATTCTATTAAACATTGTGTAATGTGATACACAGCACTGGACTTGTACTGTATTGTGAGTAGTTTCATTGTGTGTGTGTGTGTGTTCTGTAACTAGTTTGCTTTACCCTTAGTTACCCTGTCCCATTCTTATGTATCTGTTATGCATGTGTGGAATTTCCACACCTGCTGCAGGATGTCGGATAGGCCCATGACCTTCATTAAGCGAAAAGGTTTTACTTGAGAAGAAATTTGCACTGAGCAGGATTCTTCCAGCTGCGGGGAATGTGTGGAATCCCAGCACTGATGGCTCTGATACAACAGCTATGAGGGCTGCTCATGGCTCCCGAAGCCGCTGCGCGTGGAATGCTCTTCCACATTCTTAAATCTCTGCCTCAAGTGCTTAATCTGGCAACCCAGATTCCGTCAGAGTTAAGACTGTTGCTGTTTTTGTCAAGGCTCCCAACCCAACACCTCTTCGGTCCTGGGCTCTGTCAGCAGGGCTGCTGCCACGTTAGCTCAGCACTTCAGAATCTTCCACTGCGCCCTGGCCAGGTGAATTCTCTCCGTGCTCACCTGTCTCTGCGTATCGTCCGTGGTCGACTGGAATGGTGTTACCATGCATTCCAGGCACACGGTCCTCAAGGAGAGACCAAAACACTTCCAAAACAGTGAGATTCAGCAGCGCTAACTCTGAACAAGGGCCCATTCAGTGAGAAAATACTTTGTGGAGGATGCCATTGAGGCAGTCATTTAACAAGAGAGCTTTTCACAAGTTCAAGAGATTTTACAAATGAATACTGTGAAGTCTTTAACAAATACAAATGTCCACAACTGCTGTTCTGTTTGACACCCAGCTGGCAAACCTGCTTTTCTTGGCTTTCAGTGCTAAAGCAGTTTAAACAGCTTGATGTAATAGTACAACAAAACCTCTGTCGTACTCTCCCCAGCAGTGGGCTACTAACAAGTTATGGCTTGCGTTCTAATGGAAGAAATATCTCATTGCCCTCACATCTCAATACAGGAACCTTGGTTTCTCTTTTAGACGCCCGTGGAGGGAGCGTGAGAATGGTGAAGCTCCTTCTTTTTGCAGATATTTGATGGAATACTGCCAAGAAAGCTTGTCTGACTCGTAGCTCAGAGTTGCGTCACTTCAAGAGAAATCCATTTTTAGTTTCAGATGTTCGTTGTGAGGAAAATCAGCTCAGGCACAGCAATGGCAGTCTCTCAAAGGACAGTTTGCTGCGTATATTTAAGTCAGTAACTCAGTCAAAACGATCAAAATGTCATGCAAAATTTTACACTCCAAGGATGTGATTCAGTAGTTTTATTCAGCGAAGCCCCTTGATTTGAGCCAGCTGGCCCTGTGTGAAGTCCAGCTTCTCTGGACTCCCCTGGCAGCCCCCCGCTAAAGCCCTGCAGCTCTTGTGTGGGGCTCCTTTAATGTCCCACAGCGGAAACAACCATTTCAGAGCGATAAACGGGGAGCTTTGTGCCACTGGAGTCAGGCCCCTTCTTGGCTCTGAATTAACTGTGCTAAAATAATAACTGCATTATTATACTAGATATAATGCCTTGAGGCGCCATACTGCGACCAGCCTAAAAGTCCATGGAAAATTATTGTCCTTGTAGGTTCTGAGATAAATGTTTAGTTCCATTGGATTTGGGGACACTTATCTCACATCTGACCCTAAAATGTGCTGAATGGTTTATTGTGTTCTAATATTGGATGATTCGTGCATGCTGAATTAAGTGTAGTTTGTAGTTTAAACACAATAATGCATGCTTTGCTTGATAAGTTGGACAAAAGGACAATCTATTAGAGAACTGAATTCAGGCAAAAATGTCATTTTCAGTCTGAAGTTGTATACGGTGTACATACAGTGTAGCATCTGGGCCCTTTTAAGTGGCTTTAGCAGCAGGTGGCAAGGAAAGGAATTAATTACTGACATAAGATTTAGTGTCAGATGAAACATTGCTCAACCCTGTTAGGATAAATTGTGTAATTCACTGATTCCCAACCCTGAAGCCCTCTAGCACATGGCCTCACTGGGCACCACATCATTCTGATATCATTTTAACTCCACTGTGTAATGAATCAAAGCCTATGTTTCCTCACCACATCCTTGAGAGCACGGGAGAAAAAAACGGAGCTCCCTATGTTGCAGTTATAATATCTCTGTATTGTTTTTTCATATTAGCCTACATGTTGGGAGTGATATCTTGTAATGGCAATATATTCAATTTACAGAAGATTAGATTTACCAACATGGTTGCCAAACATAATTTATGTTTCTGTGCTTCCGTGTGTGTCTCACCTGTTTTAATCAGGAGCTTTATAGAATTAATCTTCAGCCTATGAGTAATAGTTCCCACCTAAAATTGCGGCTTCACCTGATTCACACTGTGGCCATTTCACTTATTACATCACATTCTGGGTGGGGACAGTAATTATTCATCCATTAGCTATAGGAAAGTAGAACAAAAATCTTTACACTCCATTCAAGCTTTAAATCTCCAAAATAAAAATATACATTTGTAAAGATAACTGACTAATTAGCCTGGTTCCATCTCGTATGTGATTGCAAAATGTCCACCATGTGAATAAGATGAACAGGAGAAAGGTTCCCACACATTCTAGTTATTAACAACTTTATGGGTCAGTTTACCAGACAGGGATTAAGGCTAGTCTTGGATTATGTAGTGCTCTGAATAGAGATTTTCCATCGAAAAGGAAAGGGTAGACCAAGACTAGGCTTAATCCCTGTCTGGGATACCGACCTTTCATGTTTACATTATTGTTTTAAGCAATGTTTTAAGTGTAAAGCAGTCAATAACTGCCCCAGCTGTGGGCTAGGAGTAACCAAAATATGAATGAACTTAATCATAGCACAGATATAATTCTATAAAGACAAATATGTCCAGTCATTATGTGATTCAGGACATTTTATAATATATTTACACTCAAAACGTGAACCAGAAGTTTCATTTTCTTGACTCAGTTGCACAGTTACAGTAAATCCAGTATGTCCATAGAAAAGCACTGCTAATATAATGAGGTGTTCTGGAGCAGCCACACGTGAGCTTAAGGTAACTATGCACAAAGCCCAGCGTGTGGGGTATAAAGTCCCTGAGCATTTGGCTGTAGAACCACAATTTAGAGTGATGATTGTAATCCTGAACTAATTATCCAACAGTATTTGGCCTCACAAATGCTTCTGTGGCTGAATGCAATCAAATCCTCACTTCAGTTTTTGGAAAGTGACCTTGCTATACCATTGAGTCCTTGGGTCCTTATAATGTGATTAAAGCGTAAGTCACTCTGGATAAATCCGTGTTTGCCAGATGCCTGAAAAACAGGTGTGTCCAGCATAGTTTGGTGATTTTCGCTGCTCAGACATGCCTGATTCAGCTCAACTGTTAATTTTCAAATGCAGTGAATGTGTCTTAGGAGAGGAAGTAATAATCTGTGCTGGAAGGTCGGCCTTCCAAGACTAGAGCTGGTAACCGGCAACATAAACGGACTTTGGACTAAAGCCTATATTCTAAACAAAACTTTAAAAATTAAAAATTAAAAATAAACTTTTAAAAAATCTCTCTCTCTCTCTCTGTCAGTCAGACCACTGGGCGTCTCTGTCAACTGACACTGCACTGACCCATAGACCTGAAAAGACATGTTTTACTA
>JBBJLS010000128.1:5873760-5888728 GCA_037577275.1 Bryconaethiops microstoma
TATATATTTTTTTTTTTTTTTTTTTGCCTTATGACACACAGTTAAAGCAGTTAATTGGAGCGGTGGGCTAATATTCCAGTATCCAGGGTGAAGCCTTCACCAAAGACTTGCGGTTGTTACTGCAGCAGACACGTATTGTTTATGTTTACACAAATTGTAATTGCATTTTGTGGTGAGGTGATTAAGACTGTGGATTCTGACTGCTCTGTTTGGCCCAATGGAACCAGAATTCAGTTCATCCAACACTCATTTGTAGTATAGAAACACAGGCAGTAAACGGCAGTTCCATGTTATTTTAGTTTACTAAATAAAAAAGCAAATTCATCATACAAGTGAAATGATGAAATGATGTTCTCATGCCCTTCCAATTGAATATTCTCAGAGGAAAATGAGAACTTGCAGAGCTGTACAGAAAGTCAATGAATTCTGACATTCCCTGTCAAAGCAAAAGGGCATTGCTGAGATTTATTGCTCATGCCTGACAGGAATGAAGAGCGGGCAAGTGGATACCGTCATAAATCCTCTAAGAGTGCACCTGCAGTTTCTTCGGCCTCTTAGTCAAGCTTAGAACTTGCTAATAAGTCTGAATAAAGTTTGGAAGCATTAGTTAGCAGAACAGATTCCATGAATGCACATCTCTCCCTAAGCTCGTATTGTCACCAGGTCCAGTGGCTGACAGGTCTGAGACCGCCGTGAAGACAGTGGACCTCCTGACCTTTCAGAATGTCAGTGCTTCTCATTCCCAGTGCATTGTTTCCCAACAGTTTCTCAAGCTCGTCCAGGACATTAGCGCCATTTGTTCTTTTTCCCACGGTACGGTGGCGTTTGCCCTGGCCCCTGCAGACCAGGCTTATCTGAACAATGCTTCAAATAGCTACGCGAACTCATCACTCCTACATTCCACGGCCGGAGCACAACATGGATGTTTATGAGTGTGAAGAGAGAGTAGAGGCCTTTGCATGGCAGAACAGGTCTTAAAGAGCTATATATAGGTGGCCAAAACAATTGGAGTGGACAGGACTTGCCAGAGATAGGCTGTTGACACGGTGTGGAGGCCTGCTGGAGAGTTATCAGATAACAGCTGTGAGGCTCGACATGGCATTGTCAGACGCCGGTGCTTTCACTCTGTCCTTTGCTCATCATTACAATAACTACCTCACACCCCTGTGCTCATTACTGCCACGTGCAAGTGGGTATTTGATTATACAATCGTGCATCAACTTACTTAAAATGTAGCAACTCAGATCCTTATAAAAAGAGAGCTCATCTCAGAGGTGTTTTGCAAGAACTACACAGCCTGACTGTGTCTTTAAAGACAGATTTTAAAATTCTTTCATTTAAGGCCTGGCACCTGTGCACCTCCCAGAATCTGTTCATCTTCCAATATGTGATCTTAGATCTGCAGGACCAGCCTCCTGCAAGTTCCCCATATCAAATACAAACAAAATGAAGAGCTTCCTTTTGTTTCTGAACTGTACAACATTTCCACCTTTTATTAGGTAGTCAAGCTCAATACAGCCTTTGAGATACACTTGAAAACCTAACTTTTGAATCCAGTCTTTATTGCTCTTTTTGTAATTTTAGATTAGATCTGTCATCATCTCTGTTTATTTTAACAAGTACTCAGATTTTTTCTTTTCTCTTCTATACTGTTATTCAAACGTATCATTTGTTTGTAAAATGTGTTCTGTAGGACCCACAAAATAAAAAGAAAGGGTTCCAGTGTGATGCCACAGGAAAAAAAAAACATTTTGGTCCCCTAAAGCACGTTTCACTGGATGGTTCGTAAAAGAACTGATGTTGTAGTAGTGTGAAGAATCTTTTAAAAGTTTAAAGAACCTCCACAGGCTCTTTAAAGGTTCTTCACACACAGACATCTCATTTATGAAATTCATTCATTTTGTGTGAAGAACCTTTTTGACATTGTTGTTTAAGAATGTGCTACCAGGATGTTCTGTAAATAAATTTTATTATGATTATTATTATTATTTTGCATATCATTGTAAAACATGTAGACACACTCAAAATATGTTTTCTAAACACACTCAATGTTTCAAGAAATAAACTGAAACCTTTCTATAGTAGGTGGTGTGTGATGTGTGTGTGGTGCAGCGAATAATCTGCAGCACTTGTTTTTCACACAAAGACAAATTTATTCTGGGCAGTTTCATTTTTACACTAATATAAATTTAATTTGGATGTTTTGATGAAAGCAACGAATAAATGTAAAAGTATTCATCTTCAATCATGCGTTAATAAAGCACAAATCAAGTCAGGTAAAGTCAAGAAGGTGTTTGTCATTTCAACCATGTACACAGTACACAGTGAAAGGAAACAAAATGTGCTGTATGGGTCTGTGCCTTATACATGCAGGTATCCATTCATTGTTTGGCAGCAGGATGAAGCACTTACAGTGTCAGTAAGGGTCAGTCCGGCTTTTATTTGAAGTCATACAGGAGACATTAGCATTACTTTGTATCAGCATTGCTTTGGTTTTCTAAAAAGCCATCCCGCATTTTCCCTCGACAATTCACTCCACACACCATGTGGCTGCGGCTTGGGCATTTAGCACTGAGGGTTAAAATGACTTGCTCTCTCCGACTTTGCCAAACAGAGGGAGCTACTGTGAGGAGTGACTCTGCATTTCCTTACACCACCAAGGCCATGCTTAAGGGACAAGTCTAGACTTGACTGCTTGAACCAGACATGGAGTCAGACATGGTAAGTCCCTTCATCCTCTTTATGAAACCCTTAAGGAAGTGTGATCAGCTTTGTATTCCTTATTTAGAAAATATTATAATAGTATATCATGTATAAGATATAAAAAAATGTCTCTTCAGCACTTCAGCGGTAAATCACATGAATATTGTTTGCCCACCTTAAGACTAGACTAAAGCAACTCCTGAATTATGGTTCCCTCCCAAACTCTTGTTATGACTTGAGGCCAGCGCTTGGAATTTACTGTTCTCAAAATACACCCACTGAGTTATACCGGAGACGGGTTCAGGAGTGGATGGCATGCCGTCTTAAGCAAGTGTGGTGAAGACACAGTTGTGAAAGATCTGAATTTGATTTCAGTGTTAGTTGTGAGTGTCATTTTACACTGATTTGACTGCAGCCGTCTCTCATTTACGTTGTGAAGATTTGGTCCCCTATTGCTGTTGAAGGGCAACCTCTATCTGGATTTAAAATGAGTTGGCACAGCCCCTCCCAGCAGAGCAGCAGTGCTTTGGGTTAGGCTGACTCATAACACAGACATGCCTCCCTGCCTGTGTGTTTTCCCTAGTTGACACCCCCCCTCACACACACACACACACACCCTGGTAACTATAATACAATCCACTTACACAAAAGGAAAGAGAAAAGGTTTCTGAATGACACCTGAGTAGACCATATCAGGAGCTCTGAATGGGTCTTGGTCCAGTCAACAAGCTTCTATTTCTGAATTAATCACTGTGAAGGAAATTACCTAGATTCACACACACACTGAAGCTGATAAGGCTTGAAGCAAGTTTTATTCTGTGAAATCATAACCCAACCCTTACTTTATGGCTGTAAATGACCTTTATTCATAAATCTCAGCTGTCTCTGTACATGTCTCCTCTTCCGCTTCTTTTGTCAGCAATTAGGCCCTTTAGAAGCTCAGGCCCAGACACAGCAGGCCATTCACTTCTGGGTAACAGCAATATTTACACCCCCACACATACAAGTCTAAAGACATTATCAAAGAAATGTTAATGAGAAATGTGTTTTCTCAATTTCTACCCACTTCCGGTACCACATAAACCACAGCTGTGGCTTAGGCCTCATCAATCATTCAGATCCACTCTACAGCAAACCAGTGTGGTCAAATTAAGTCTTATTCAGAATTGCAAAACAATGATGTTCGTTGCGGTTAAATATATTACATAACACAGTGTAGGAATAATTAAAGAGATTTATGTAGTAGATTTGGAAACGCTTGACACATATGGTTGTTTGTAATGTTCTTTTCTATTAACCCCCTAGAATGCTGCACTACACAAAAGGTGGTTCACAAACCTGCTTGGGAACTGGTGTTTCTCAAAAAGGGATTTGTACATGTGTTCACGGCCACTTGGAGTGTTTGTTTTATCAGTGAGAGGCACCAAGAGTCTGATATGTGGAGGTAAAATTGCTTTTGCACCTTTGATATGATATCCACCTTTTCCAGTTAGCAGTAGTAGCAGTATTACATTACATTTAATTAAATTACAATTTATAAGATAACAATTACTTATAAGATAATTTTCTACTTTAAATAGCTGAGATCATTTAACTCATTTAACTGAATATATATATGAAGAGTTCAGATGCAAAAGCCTCTAAATGCCATCTCTGTCAAAAACGACATAATGTTGAGTGAATGCTCTCCACACGTAGTATATATAAATCAAATCATTTTGCATCGATATATTGGCAAAATCCTTTAAACGCCACTTCCGTTTGGCAGCAAAAGCCTCTATTCCGAGAACCAATCAGAACGCACAATCGAATCATGTGATGCCGCGCTGAGGAACCGGTTTTTTTGTAAACAGAATTTCTGAGCCAGTTAACACGGAGCATTTTGGCTCGTAGCTCGGCCGGGGAATTTTTTTACAGGGACCCTCAGCTCCCTGTGACCTATCGAACGTGACCGGTCGCGAAGCTCTCCTCGCCGGGGAACCGGAGTAACCGGCACGCAAACCTACGCGCTCCGAGCGACGTTGCTCCGCAGGGCAAGCACCCAGACATACCAAACTCCACAGGCAGATCCACCCGGAACCTGAGAAACTCACATATTCACCGCACCCCGCACGGTTCCTTCATAGAGATTTTATTAACATAAACTTTTTGAATCTGCTTTTTATGTTTTTATATAATTTTGTATTACACTTTAATATTATTAAACACATTAATACTTCATGTATTTTGTTTGGTTGAATGTTTGTTTGTGTTTTGTCTGGGGTGTGTATTGCGTATAGGGTGGGATTAGCTCATGAGCACAGGTGCCATCCGAAAATGGGTATGGATGAATGAACCTAACCATGACACCACCACCACCCATCCAACCAAAACACCCCTTGGCCTATGTGTGTCATCATCATTTTCAGTGTTTCCAGTTGCATCTTTGGTGATTTACCAACTCTTTCCTATGTCTGTGTGGAAGACGTGGATGTAGAGGTTTTTGCAACCAAAAAAAAGATACATTTCTTAAAAGATTTTTTTTTTCCACCAACTAATAACCTTATCATTGCCTTTCAAATTAAGTTGCTGAGCTTGAATATTTTAGAGGGTTTTGCATCTCAACTTTTCATATATATATATATATATATACAATATTTCTCCTCATTTCCAAATAAAAATATTGTTCTTTAAAGCATAATTTTAAAGGAAATGACAACACATCAACCTAAGAGAAATAATTCAGCGTTTACAGAACTTCAACAATTCAAAGAAAACAAGTTTCTTGTTCACTCTTAAACAAAAGGCAATAATTTCCTTTGATGTACTTCTGGTAGTGTTTTACTGTCCAACTGGTCACATTGCGAGAGGAGAGTGTTGATTACAGTAGTGTTTTTTATACTTTTATATTTTTCCTCATTAAATCAGGTGATCACTAATCAGTAATGAGGTGCTTGTGTACGAATTTAACAGACACTGGCATGGAATGGTTGTCATACTCGTAGAGATGGTGATTTAAAAATAAATTGCAGTGGTCTCTTATTTTTTTCCGGAATTTTATTCAGCTGTGTTCAGTTTAATGAAACACACACACACACACACACACACACACACACACACACACACACACACACACACTCTATCAGTCTCCCATACTGCAGGTATCCAGGGAGGATTGTGTTTTGTGTTTTAATGGAGATCCTGAGCTCTCCTGGTCTCTGTATAATATTTAACAGGACCCAGCCCTGTGCTCTGATTGGCTGCTCGGGTTTTCTCGGCAGCTGTGCTGGGGGGCGGTACTGTGACGGAGAAGGGGGCGGGTCACGCGTGGACCGGGATAAAAGCAATGTGGGCTCTTACTTTCATTCATTCATTCACGTAAAAAGACTCGTGGTTCGTCTCTCGGTCTCACGCGGGCAGGAGCTCGGAGGACTTCGAGAAGAAAAGCCCACCCACGCGAGAACGCAGTTTGGATTGTTTTGTTCTGAGGGGCCGGTGGTCGCCGCGTAAAACCATGAAAATGTCCGCGCCCGAGGCGTCTCGAGTCCTGAAAGAGGGCGAGCTGGAGAAGAGGAGCGACAACCTGCTCCAGTTCTGGAAGAGGAAGACCTGCGTGCTCACCACGGACAGTCTGAACCTCTACGCGGACCAGCAGAAGAAGAACAAGAGCAAGGAGCTGAAGCTGCAGTCCATCAAGAAGGTGGACTGCGTGGAGCGCACGGGCAAGTTCGTTTACTTCACCATCGTGACTACGGACAACAAGGAGATCGACTTTCGCTGCTCGGGCGAGGAGACCTGCTGGAACGCAGTGATCACCATGGCCCTTATCGACTTCCAGAACAGGAAGGCCATCCAGGACTTTAAAAGCAGACAGGACACCGACACCACGACGCAGCAGGACATAAGGATGGCCAGAGCGCCCTGATCCGGCCCCAGCCTCTCCACCCAGCACGGTGAGTTAGCTACAGACCCCACTCACTTCTGACGACAGGAGACATGGAGGCCAGCAGGCGTGTCCCACCAGCTGTCTCACATTTCCCCATCAGTCTGTCCCATTCCAGTGGACAGGCTGGCTCTTCTCCCTCGCTACACATTGGTTGTTGGGTGACATGTCTTAAATTGGGCCAGTCTTAGTGATCTCTGTCTCTTTCCCATTGTAGGGACGCAGAGAAATGGATCCAGAAGAAAGCTTGGACCAAAGTGGAGACGTTTCTCACACATTGTCTACATTGTCTGAGAGAAGAGAGGATGGCCGAGGAAAGGGGGGACCCTGGCAAATCTGCTGCCCCACCACGTTTTTGAAAACACACGGCGAATTTCAATAGGCAAAACGGACAATTGAGACTGAATCCTTGAACTTTCAAAGCGAGGGACACTGACCCTGGACATCTTATGTAAAAAATTGTCTATTTATTTGTTTCCAGGAATGATGCATTACATGCGAAATGTGTCATATCATTACGTTGTGTATATGCCGTTAAGTTATTATACATGTTCTGTTCCGCTGTGTATTTATTTAAATAAATTTTTTCAACAAATGAAGTTTATTTGACTGGATGTCATCATTCTGTTAATTGTACCCATAGCTGATATGAGGGATGGTCAAAGCTTTTAGGATTCATTATTTGGACTTTTTGATATGATTACTGATTCATGTGTATGTCCTGTTAAAGTGCCTTTTAAAGAAACGCTTGAATAACTTGCACTTTTCCTTTTTCTAACACTTACGTTACCTCAGCTATTTCCTAAGGCTCTGGAAAGTCCCTTGTTACGGTCCTTACTCATTCACAAGAAATGTGGCTGTGTAGTATCAGATAAGGGACCTGTTTTATTACATTGCTATTACATTGCCTTGAGTTGAGAGAATTCCAAAACCCAGTGGAATTTCTTTGTCACACTCAGAACTTGACATAGGCTGATTAAAACTATGCTGTTTCACGTCCTTTTATATATTTTACAGCCTTTTTATGAACGAGGTTTACAGGCTTGCACCAATAAACATGACTAAGCTGAGATTAGACGATCGTAAAATGTGTGACTCGCCCCAGGTTCAATAAGAGCCGCTTCATTAACTGGAAAAGAACAAAAATGAGTGCCGGGTTACAGAAAGCCACCCTCTAAATTACACACACTTCACTCAACACTCTCCGGTCCAAAGATCTGGAGTGTAATTTAAAATGATTAACCCAATCACACCAGAAGCATGATGTAAGTGACTGACTTTATCTGAACAAACTTGTGTGATTGAGTTTTAAGGTATTTAATTATTTTATTACAATTTGTTTGAATTATTATTGATATTTTTGAAGCAGAGTTTGTAAAAGAAATGGATTTGCATCCAGTTAATGTAACATGATGATTTTGTGTTGTGTGTGATTTATACACACACACACACATACATACATACATACATAGATGGATAGGAATATATACATTAAAGACACTGACTTTGTGTGCTGCATGTGCTGCTGTACCTTTCTGCCTGCTTCTCAAATAACCTGTTTTTAATTAAAGTCAGTCAGTCAGATCAGGCCTTTTAGCAATGGGGGAGGTGGACATGTGTGAGCAGGCTTCAGAGTGAGTGACCGTAACTGAGCTTCCCTCTGGAGTTCCTTTGCCGCCAGCCTTTGATGCTGGATCAGACTACACTTTAGATCAAAGGACATCCTGATCTAAGAAGTAATACAGGGGTCTGATCCTGTCCCGAAATATGTTTTGTTAATTGCCCTTCTCGTAACGTCCTGTGCCACAGCTTGTCCTCCATCCACTTGGCCATGAGATCAGGACAGTCTGAGAGGCTGTGCTTCAACTTGTGTTCTTAAATAGAAGGTGAGGCCATGACCCTTTCTTCCGGAGCACATCATCACACGCCTCCGCTGTAATGTGTGACTGTGTTGTTAAAGTGGAAAAAGCAAAACTTCCAAACTTATAGAATATTGCCATGCATTTACAGCCCTTTCATAAACATATGTAGGTAATTATTTCATAATGAACATGGATTGGGAGCGCAGCGTAAAGTCAATATTGGACAAAAGGGCATCTATGGAATGGTAACTGTCATTGAAACTTCATCACATGAATAGAAATGTAATATACGGCACTGTGTGACTTTCATATTTACTTTCTGGGGCTTCGGCAATAGTATTTGGAGTGACTTGAGATTAAAGGACTCCAAGGCCACTCATGTGTGGGAAACAGGAGAGTGTCTGTTTGAGTGTGTGTGTGTGTGTGTGTGTGTGTGTGTGTGTGTGTGTGTGTGTGTGTGTGTGTGTGCGAAAGGTTGGGCCCTGAACGGAAATGTCTCCCTCTTTCCATATCTAGTAGATAAGCCTCACCTACAAGGCTACTCACAGATCCTGGTAGACAAAACTGAAAATGGCCTTATGACTAATTGGTGACTAACTTTTGATTTTGTGTCATTTTGTAATTACGCTAAGTTGTATGAAAACGTCCCAAAGTAGATTTAAAAAGTAAAAAACACAGAAAAAATCTGTCAGTAGTTAGTAACACTTTAATAAATCATTTGTTTTTGTTTTCCGAATTGATGAGATGACTTTTGAAATATCAGGCATTCTGGAAGTAAATTTGATTAATCGGTCAGCGTGATACAGCTTTCTCAGTTTTCTGGTATGAACTTACTGATGTCCTGCGGACATGACAGTATATGGTGCGACCCAAAGTTTTACAAACAAAACAAAAAATACACCTTGTTCTTTTAGTGGCTCTCTAATACGTAACATACATCTTAGTTTCATGAACTGAAAGTAAACTGAAGTAATAAAATTACAAACTGTATGAGTATTATAGTATTATAGTGCTGTATAATTATCATGTCAATATATATATATATCATTTAATTAATGGGACTTGTGTGGTACAGTAAACATAGTAATTGTACTAATGGGCTATAAGGTTCTTATAAGAATCCTGTAGAATTTTTCAGTATTGCTAGAGATATGTTTGGTGAATTTTTACCCAATTAAATCCTTTAGACATAAAGGATAATGAGTGAAAAATAAATGAGGTCAAGCAATTTTGTCATTCTAGTTTGCGTCGTTGTAAAATTTGAGATTTTCTTTATAATTCATTGTAGTTTTTGCATTAGACCTAAACCTAAAGGATTTGGCTTAATTAGACTAAACTATGGTCACATCAAAGCCAGCCAAGTAGAGCCAAAGTTTAAGGAAAAGTGACAGACCCTCTTTCAGCAGATGATGGATGGATCCGCTTTCCTCACCAGAACATTATGAGTCACTGAGGAGCTTTTGGGCTCCAGTAAGCCGGACCACTACACTTCCAGACATCAGCGCCTGACGTGAAAACCAGAGAGCTCTCTCTCTCCTCAGGCCTGACTTTGCTGCTTCCTAAACAAGCTCCTTAAATTCGCTCACTTATAAGCATTCCCGCTTGGGCTGGGTTACGAGGAGTAAATAAAACCTCCAAATGTTCAGCAGGCAAAATGTGTTGCAGACATTCAGACTAGTAAACATCCTGCACAGAGTGTCTGATTATGTGTCCTGTGTGTGTATTTGAAAGACTGCAGCTGGAGGTTTTTTATCTGTTTCTCTTAAACGTCTCTGTTTTGGATCAGTCCAAAGACACTTTTATTATTTTTCTGAGACTGTTTAAGACTCAATTATCAGGCAGAGGATGAAATGATGTTAAATTAAATTAAATTATGTTAAACTGATTTTAATCTAATTCATTTGAACAAACTTAAATGGGATAAATATGAAAAGGTTAAAGGGACACAATTTCCTGTCCGTGTTGGTGAACACCAAGACGGGTGTGTGGAAGATGATTGGAATGAAATGATAAATTACAGCATGGAAATCTTCAGCATAATCGCCATCCATGTGCTACTGCTAAGAAACGTGACCCTCAGCCTCCAGAAACAGCCCCTGGAGAAGGCTTGATCCAGCGGTGCACAGATACATTTTTCTGTCTCCTCAAACGTACTGCTGAGGCCTCAGAGTAGAACCTGCCCTACACAGTTGGCTATGGCACACCTCAACAAATTCTTTTCTGCTTAGCACATATAGTGATCTGACAAAGAAACATGACCTTTGCAGAAATGTGATTCATGAATACCTCCCTCTCTTTTTGTTTGATCAACAAAGCGAGAACAGTGTTGTGTTCTGCACTGCACCATCATTTTTTCAGATTGAAGACATTCTCAGGATGTCACCTAGTACTGATTTTCCTCATTGCACCGACAGACTGACATTCTTCGATGTTGCCTTGTTCCTTCATTCAAAACAAATGTGATCTTCTCCGTTGTGGCTGTTTTTCAGCGTTATGTTTTAGCAATCTATTTCTTTCCATTGACTGACATGGGGTAGCACTGGGGAACCACAGATTGGATGCTGGACACAGTTCAGGAGGATGACACTTCCTGTGTCAAACATTGCCCCATTTTAGCTGAAATTACACCCTGGAATCCAGTGATTGCAGCTCTCAGTCTCTGTTCACTGAGCGAGAGGGAAGAGCTAAATCCTCATGCTACAACAGATAAGGATCTGCATCCTGCAGAATGAAGAAGAAAACCTTTATTGCCGCTGTCTGGACTAGAAGAGAGAGAGAGAGAGAGAGAGAGAGAGATACAGAAGTAGAGAGAGACAACAGGATCATATGTATAGTAAAACATGTCTTTTCAGGTCTATGGGTCAGTGCAGTGTCAGTTGACAGAGACGCCCAGTGGTCTGACTGACAGTCTCGCCTGTTCCTGTCTGTTCTGAGAGAGAGAGAGAGAGAGAGAGAGAGAGACAGAGAACATGCTTTAGCACGAGTGGGTGTAAGCCTCATGTCTCCTCAAGACCTTTACAGTTTATCTCTGTGGACCTTTCTGGAATGAAACACACGCTGGAGGGAAGTAAAATCATGACACGCCCCTAGCCTAAATAGAGCAATGAGAGATTATGCTGTGGAAATATATTCACTGTAAAAGAAAAAAATAAACGATATGCCTTAAAACAAGTTAGTGCCCAGGCTGGCTTATTCTGTACAGGTAAATGTAAATGTAGGTTTAGAATATCTCAGTATTCGAAGTTCAGCTAACTCAAAAATTAAGACTTTATTAAGTTAAAACACCATTTTTTGCGCCTTCATAAGTTTATGTTTTGATGATCTGGCTCACAAAGGGCAGGGAAATGAATAACTCAGTGGTTGCTAATATAATTTTACACCTGTGAGTTATCATGCTGTAGCCAACGCTGGTCATGCAATTTACAGTATATGACCATTGATCTACACGCAATATCCGAGATAAACGACTGCAATAAGCAGCAGCTGTAGTAATTTCCATGGCAGGGCACCACTCTGTAACACTGAGGCGGTGAGGTTATTCAACACTTCTGTGGAGCCTCAAGAGAAGCCTTTGGCATATTTACATATTTACAAATTTCAGTTTATAATATTTTTGATGATTACACGCTTAAGAAACGGGGAGACAAAAGAAGCCGGGTGGCAACTAGAATGACAGAGAACAATTAGAAAAACATTTGCTCATGTCACATTCAATAAATGCAATTTATCTGAGCATATTTGGTGCTACTCTGAACAGAATTCTGTTAGAAAAATGTAAAACATGAATAATGAACACATTTACTTATTTATAGATATTACAGAAAATAAAGATGAGAGATAATAGTAGCTGTCATACAAAAACCTTTTCACATAAAACTGCTTTAAATAAAAATCTTGTTGCATAAACTTACATTTCTTCGCAGTAAAGTTTTAATTTTTTTCAGAGAAAGAGCCAAAGAGGAAGAAAACAGGTTTCAGTTTACATCGACCGATAGCAAATGCAAGCGGTAATGTGTGTTCTGTAGAGCCCAGTAGATGTTAATCAGATTCTCTGTGCAGAACGTTGAGCTGTAGTTTAATACATGTTTGGAACGGTGGAGTTTGCTCGTATTTGATAATAATCCTCCTCTACACCCTTCTTTGTTGTCCGCTGCAGTTACAACATGATATGTCCACTTTTGTCCCGTTTTTGTCCTCTTAACCTTTTCATTTTAATCATATTTGAGTTTGTATAATTGAATTTGATTTAAATCAATTTAACTTAATTGCATTTTAATTTAATTTATAGTAATAATTATACCAGTTAGTCCAACATGCTTGGCATGAATCACTGACTTCTAAGGATACAAGATGCTTTAAACGGTAAAAAGTTTCAACTTTCAAATCTATTGAAAATGTATTTATACTCCATTCCTACGGCCAAAAGCCTCACATGTTGTACATGCAATTAAGGCATCTCCACAGCTGTGGTGCAGTCACATGCTGATATCTTTCTCAGACTGACTCGAGACCTGTGAAAAAAACATTAGAGTGGAAAGTCCCTGACATAAGTTTTTTTTTTTTTTATGAGCTACTTGACCTTCTGTCTGTTAAGCACAAATCATTCCAACAGAATTGAGCAGCAGCATTCAGCTCGCTCTAAATCGATTAAGCAAACACTCATCTGTGCTTCTCAGGCCCCTTGTTCCTGTAAAGCTGCCGGTCAGTGGTTAGGCTGGTCGATATTAATGGGCCTAATGGAAGGAAGTTATTACCTCAATTACTTCACCGCCAAATACAAGCTCGTCTTTGGAGATGGTCCTAGATATGTAGAAGTTCAGGGATTACAGAACAACTGGTCGATTTTCAAAGGAAGATCAAGGAGATAGCACACACACAGAAGGAGAGAAACTACAGGATTATAGGAAACTCATCGTTATAATTGTTGTTGTTGATAAACTAATGATGATCCTTGAAAGCAATAAAAGACTTAATTACCCTCTCTCCTTTATTGTCGATGTCGGATCTCCAAAATAGTCCGAAACTGACGGCTGACTTTCTAAATTAAAGTTAATTCGTTAAATGTAATGAGATTTTACTTTAAGCGTATTTGGCTGCTATTTTCAAATGGGCATGAAAGAAAAAAAAAAAAAACGGAAAAAGCCTAAGAAGTGAGCATTTTTGAAACACATACACAAAAGACCCGTCCTCATTTCTCATCCGATTCATTTCTTGGCTTTGTTCACCACTTTGGCAGTGAAACTCCTGCACCTGTGCTTCGCTGCTGTATCTTTCCCAGGAAGATACGATTTGCCGGGTCACTGTTTAACAGAGGTTTAATGAATGTGGAAGCGTAGGTGGTGTGTTACGGGCCCAGTCACTGAGGATGTAGTCTATTGTATGCTCAACACAATGGCTAGTCCATTTCCCACCCGCCCGTTTCTCCACAGCTGAATGATTATAAGACACGGAGCGGAAGTCAGATGTTACACGGCTATGATAGATTTTGAGACCGTAAAAGTCCAGGCGTCTCTGAATGAATGAATGAATGGCCATCTGTCTACTGTCTGTATGGATTTGACTGTAACAGCACCTTCCGAGCAGCACCAATATTTAAGTCTGCAGATAAGATCATGGCTTATTGTAGATGCCTCATGGGTGGGTTTTGCTTAATAGTGTAAACCAATACAGGTGTTTTCATGGGAACCACATGAGCCAGTGCCTCACAAGTCCATAGAAAACGTCTCGCCTTTAGCTTTTTTCCCCCCCCTGAAAGCCCATTTATACCTTAGCTTGGGCTAAATGGAAACAAATGCAGCCCTTCAGACAAACTAACACAGTTAACCCACACAGAGGGCTCTTTCACAGGGGATAGGTTCCGGCCTATTCCGGTCCTGTTGAGCTTGTAACAAAATCTTTCTTCACTGGACCAGAGGTTTTTGTGTGTGTCTTGTGTGTGTCTTGTGTGTGTGTGTGTGTGTGTGTGTGTGTGTGCGTGCATGTGTGTATGTGAGAATGGGTGTGTCACATTATGCTTGAGTCACTGGAGCTCTCTTCAAAGGCCAGCCGCTGCCCTTCTAGGCTGTGTGGAATCCAGGCGGGAGTGAGGGACAGACAGCACTTGAGCTGGACGCCAAGCGCCAGACACACTCCACACAGCAACACTGATAGGAACAGACCACTGAGAGGGTGAGGGCTGGAGGGGGGGGCCTCCACACCATTCGGTCAAATCATATTTTATCATATAGTATTGGCTTAATATCAAATTCAAAATCATTCCTTTTGGTCTTAGTCCATTTTACACAGTATGTAGTAGAGTAACCCCTTAACCCTGTTTTCCCTTAAACTGTGCTGTTCTAGTAATGTAACATAGAATAGCATTAGAATAAATACCAAAAAACCATTAAATATGTTGCTAACTAACTTTTTGCTGTCCTCCAGGCCTTGTAAGGATTTGTTTAATTTAGCAAATCCTTATGTATATATACAACCCAGTCTCACG
>JBBJLS010000128.1:5895964-5926438 GCA_037577275.1 Bryconaethiops microstoma
TATATATAGAGAGAGAGAGAGAGAGAGAGAGAGAGATAGATATATACACACACATTGATAAGCTGTGTGTATGATGAAATCTATCTATCTATCTATCTATCTATCTCTCTCTCTCTCTCTCTCTCTCTCTCTCATAGAGACATAGTGTCTCTGGATTAGCGTCTCTACATCCAGTCCCTACATGGCTAATGTTACACTTAAATATTCCATGTACCATCTCACAGACATATTCAAAAAGAACTGTGTGTGGGAGTTGTGGCTCTTCAGTTTTGTGTGTGTGTGTTTGAGAGAGAGAGAGAGAGAGAGAGAGAGAGAGAGAGAGAGAGAGAGAGAGAGAGAGAGAGAGCCCTTGTCTGCTGTGCATGCCTAGGCATGTCTGTCTCTGCTAAGCATACAAAAAAGGCTTCAGAATGGCAGTAATTACCAGGCAAACATCCACACTAGGAACCCAACCCAGCCAACCCTGACACACCTCAGTCTGCCTCAGTGCCCTTCACTTCCTCGCAGATAAGACATAGACCAAATGATCCTGCTGTAGTCATTTCAAAGGAAGTCTAATCTAGCGGATCTGTGCTTTCAAGTCCAATAAACTTCAGTTATTTAAGAAGCTCTCATTTTGTTTTAAGACAAGGCCAAAGCATACAGCATTGTTACCATTAGGATAAGTTCGGTGACCACCATACTTCTATACCCTAGCAACAACCAATAAGTCACTGTTGCCATGTGGTTTTAAAATGTACCAGCATGTTGCAGCATGAGGCACACTAGTGGACTGAAAGCATAGGCATTTATCTCTTTCACTTTCTCACAAAATATCCTGCAGTAATGCCCTCTGAAAAGTGCCTTTTTCATTTCTACCTAATGTCAGCCTGCATAGCAACAGCAAAACGTCAAAACAGTCCAGTGCCGGCAAAATCTGCAAATGCATGACAGCACGGGGAAACACGCAAGAAGTGAACAAAGACCCCCGTTCAGGCCTGGAGGCTGGAGCCATGCTGGAGAGACATAAAGCCAGCATGGCAGTGTGTCTACAGAACGCTAACACTGGGGAGCGTAGCGGCGTAGAGCAGCAGAGAACAGTGCTGCCCCCTGACCCCACATACAGACCACAGCCTGAGGGAATGACATCATCCAAACGCCCACTTGCCCACTTCTGCTCTGTTTTGTCGGTCAGTGTAGGTCTCCCAACACAAAGGAAGCACCTACAGTGCTTCAAACACTTCACATACCCGGCTGTCCAGCACCACCACAAACAATTAAGCTACCCCACGCCAAAAAGTACATATACAGCTGTGGGGGGAGTGGATGGGGGTGTTCTTTTGTGTGAAGTCCAGTACACATGTGGCCTAATTTGGTCCTGTGGTTCCAGAGCACTTCCGCCTGCCCCCACAAGCATCTCAGCACAAAGGTCTAGTGTGTGTGCGCCCACTTTCAGCTATGTGCTCCGGAGGTCTGGGCCCAGTGCCACTTCTCTAGTCAAGAGACAGGATCAAAACAGCACATGCTCTCACCCACTGAACAGAGAACACTGTGTGAGCTTCACTGGAAGGTGTGTGGGGGTTTTTTACAGCATGAGCTAATACAGAGTTGGGTAAAGTTCAGGTAACTGCATGAATAAATCCAAACAAATAAAGCCTGGGGAGTATGAATAACTACTCTAATAGTGGAAAAAAACATTATTAGTAGACATTCAAAGTCATTCAAAGCAAAACGTTCCGGTGAAAGTTTCATCAGTGTTCCGTTTGTTGTGTAATCTGCTTCGTGTTTTAGAGTGAAACGTTTAACTTTGACCTTATATCTCAACTGACTACTGTACCAACCAACCAACGCAGTGCCAGGCTTCAGCATTTATAGTCCAAATTTGTATTAAACTATTAAAATATTTACTGAACTTTAACATGCAAAGTATGTGTTACTGGAAAGAGTAACAAACATCAAATGACAGCATTTAAGCAGTATTAACCACAGTATAGAAAAGTGAATATACACTGTCAGCTTGACACTAACATAAAACCCATAAAGAAGTGCTTGGGGAAATCAGCACTACTGTAGTGGTAATCAGGTAAACAATACAGTAGACAGTAATATACAGTAAAGTTCTGTATATGAAACACTGCTATTTTATGATGTGTGTTGCTGGCACATGTTCATGATTATAAGACAAAAAGTGAGTATCCATATTTGCCAGAGGTGGATATTAACTCTTTACATTTGCTGTAATTTGAGCAATTCAAAAAGGATTTTGACAATAAATTATATTTGGACAATACATTTTTATATTTGACAATAAATTATATTTTGACAATTAAAGAATTATATTTTGACAATAAATATTGTTCTGCTCACATGTATTTGTCAGGAAAAAAATCTGCTTTTTACAGAGTAATATTACAGTCATTAAGTCATTTCCTCAGGGATCAGTACAGTTTTCTGATTTGCATTAACATTTGGTTACTAATTCTCTTTATTTCTTTATTTCTTACGTCTTGTAGATGACAACTGGTGACGCTTCTGATGCTTGAGTTTTTTTTTTGTTTAGTTCAAGCACACATCAAAGATTTTATTTAATAAACCAAGATATACTAATAAGACAGATACGTAACTTTCACTGTGTGTTGTCTGGTCTGCTTCTGAAAAGGAGTGTGACTGTAAGTCTACCTGTCGTTGCACCATAAGTAAACTTTTCAGTCTGTGAGCTGTAACAGTGGAAAAACTAACATAGGGGTTAAACAAACTGAATATGAATAGAATACAAACAAGTTGGGCGGTAAAATGCTTTAAAGACTGGCTGAACAAAACAGTATTACGGTTAATCTGGAAAAAACTAAAAAAGCTTAGATTAACTCATGACTGACACTTCTTTTTACTCTCAGTTGCTGGAACTACTTTTTTGGTAGATGAAATTCCCCATATTATGTATCAGGGAACCTTTATTGTACTTTTTGCTTCACTTTGCAAAAAGCCAACAAACATCAACCGCGAAAAGGTCTCATTTCACTCGTGCCCCAAGGAAATAAATTCAGCACATTCTGCTAAAACCAAAACCCTGCTTGGTATGACACCACCTCAACATTCCAGGAGTGATCAAAGAAACATTGTTCCATTCAGTGAGTTATGAAAGGTTTGCCAGATTAAACATCTAGTCTTACACTCAGACATATGGATATCTGGGATTTACTTAGGGCGAGTAAAAACTAAACAATGTAGTAGGCTTGGTGGTTTTAAATCCAAATGGAAACCATTTACACACAAGGACTGGTCTTTTCCACTAAGCTGGGCACACCTGTGTTTGATGGTGTACCGTGAAGAAGACTCCACACTGCTTTACCTCCCAGCATGCAAAAGCACATCTCCACCCTCCGCACAGGACCTCCTGGGCTAATTATAGTTCTGAAGGAGTGTTTCTTATTACTACCTCCCTTTAGCTACAGATGGGATGGTGTGGAGCGGAAGTGGCGTGAGCACACACACACACACTCAGAGGGTGGTGGTAAGTTGCCAGATCTGCTGTCACATGGCTTATCACATGAAGTGAACAGCATGATGCTCCCTGTCTTTATCCAGCTATGTGCAGATGAAGCAAGGGGATTTTCACTTTCTACACTCCCAGCACACACACACACACACACACACACACACACACACACACACACACTGTCCAAGTAGTCCTGAGATTTGACCAAACTTGTCTCAAAAGAATTGTTATAAAAAGTATTTATTAACAATGAACTACCAATTTTTATCATGTGAAACTTTGACTAACATTAGGTACAACTCTTAAGACTTTCGGCTTCCGGGATCTCAGACGAAACACTGCCATCTGGTGGTGATGACGGGGGACACACTGTGTGTGCAGACCAACACAAAAAGGCAGAAGCACAAAGAGTGAAAATGTAAAAGTTTACTGTAGTGCTGCAATATGCAATAACTATCGACATAATCAGTGAGCCATTGGTATCTTCTTTTTCCATTCAAAACAGTTTCACAGAGTGCTGTAAAATGTAAAAAAATACAGAACACAAAGCATTCACAACCAACTGTCTCTCAGCTCCTGCATTCATAGAGCCTTATGATTTGAGACATGCTTAAGGTGAACAGGCACACTGATCTTACATCAGGCAATGGAAAATCTGTGCGCTCAAACTCAAATTTCAATGAGGCTCTTACAGCATATCCACTTTATGTACATTATACACAGGCAGATTGCCTCTGTACCTCTACGCCTCCCTGTTTTCCAGACTTTGTGGAAGAACAGTGACCATATTGCTCCCATAAAAACCTGAATGAGTGTGATGCATCATTTTTAAAATAGTGTGAAACAAAGCAAAAAAAAAAAAAAAATCTAATAAATACATTCTTGATTTCACTTGAAATGGCATTTTGTTCCAAAGTAATATATACATTACTGTTAAAAATAAAACAAACCCTAAACTCGGTGTATGTCTAATCGTGCACTTCATCCACAGTTCAAAATAAGTCAAAATAATCCAAAACAATTGGACCAACAGGTTAAAATCCTTGGATGTCCCTGTAAAACCTGGCCAACCCATTAGCTGTAGCAGCCTTGTGCCCGTCTGTTCTGGCCTATGGCTGATTGTGCATTGTAGTTTCGTGCTGACGTGACATTTAATCATTCCTTCATACACAAAACAACACAATTTGCGTCACATGGCAAGAAAGTGTATTCACTTTTCTTTGTGTGCAGGGTACATAATCAAGCATGTAAACAAGATATACTTCTAAAAACCGAGAAATACTGTTTGGTTAAATCACTGTTTTAAGGTGAGCAATATTCTGTTTGATCAGACATTTAGACAAAAACACACAGAACTGCACTGGTGAGTGTTCTTCCACTGATTCTTTTTTTTTTTTCCCTCTTCTTTTTGGCATCAGCATTAAGGCCCAATATTTTGGAGTGGAGTGGGGAACAAATGTATTCACACAATCATACAATCACTCATACTTGCTCACTCACACACCATAGCTGCCCAAAGGGCCTGAATGTGACCAAAAACACAACAACAGTATTGCAAAGGAGTATAAAAATGTTACACGTCCATTAGCAAGAGTGAAAGAGCAATTTCACTCGATTTTTTTTATTCTTTTAATGATTTTTAAATAAGAGTCTCTTTCTCCTTGTGTTTTTGAAGTGCTTAGTGCTTGGTGGTGTAGCTACGGTCAATGGGCCATTCAGAAGCTGTGTGGTGGTGTAGTTTGGCTGTGTTTATTGCTAGACGACAGCTGCTATGTGTCGGTCTCTAAGCAACTAGGCAATTGCCTTTTAAGTGAAAACATAGTTGATGAAGAGTTGCAAAAGCACCAGAAAGCAAAGAATGAGGCAGTGGCGGCCACTCAGCGACACACTTTCTTCTGTCCGCCGGGCCAGCTGACGACTCAATGCACTCAAGTTCCTGAACACATAGTGTGACAGAGAGGTGGATCAGTAAAATTAGAAAAGACCAGAAAAACAATACAGTGTCATTTTAAACTAATTGATGAAAATTTAGAAATTTTGCTCACTTCTGAATGTCTAGCTGTGTTTTCTGTATGGATGCTATGGAGGCTCCTATGAGGGCAAGGTCCTTTACATCCTTATTACACCTGGCACACTGGCTCACAAAGCCTAAAACACAAAACAAGATGAGATTTAAAAAGCATGTAGGGATATTTAAAAATCGTTTAGAGCATGCATATTCATGTTAGTATTTATAAGTGTCTGTTAATTTGGATCTGATCATAGGAAAAACAAAAATGTGTATGTATCAAATTAAACTAAATTAGTATTTAACCATTAAACAAAACCATTGTTTGGCTTCTATAATAATAAAACAACATCAACAACATTTCTATGAACTTTATAACGTGTTGAGCTTGCCTTCATTGTCTGAGGACTCATGTGTGGGCTCCGGTGTGCTGCTGCTGCTTTCTGTGTTCTGACTGCAGCTGGAAGGCTGACTGCTTGACTTCCTGTGCTTCCCATTCACCTGAGCCTTCACACCATCATACACAAACACAGAAACAATGAACAATGCAAAAATAATTACATGTTTATGTTGACAGGAAATATGTTTCTTTGCAGGTATTTCTCAAGTGCTGAAACTCCAGGTGACCTTCTGCTGTCTTGTCCAGTTCTGGCTGTAGGTGAAGCCGTTATGTTGGCGCAGATGCCTCTCTTTGGTCTGGATGATGCCATCCTTCTCAAACTGAACCAGACATAAGTCAGGATCCCATGGCTTACAGCTGGAAGGACAAACAGGACATCACACCCTGCTCAAACATACTCATGGTTATATTTAATCGCAAGATCTACATTTTCTCTGTAGTGCTTATAAGTTATTTTGATAATTATATGAATCACAATTACATCAAGCCTTTTCTTTTTCTCAATGCAAGCAGTGAATGTGTTGAGTGGACTGATAAGTACATACTCTGCATGTTTGTACTGCCACTCATTGGTATCAGGGTTCAGAGTAAAGAGGTTTGGCCTCCAGGGCCGATCTCCTCTTTCCCGTGCCTCCTGCCTCTGTGCCTCCTCCAAAACGAACTTTTCCTGTGTAGCTTTATTCTGGTCCTTGGCATTAATTGCACTGGTCACATGCTGCCACAACCTGAAGGGAAAGCAAACACGCTTCAGTGCCACAATCTCGGCACTCCACAATCCTTTTGGAATAAATATTCTTGATAATTCATAATCCTTGGTCAAAATCTCTTATAAAAATTGTTCATATGCATCATATGCATATGAGGCCAACATTGAAAAGCAAATGCAATATTGGTAATGGGACTATGAACACAGCTGACTCACTTTTAAAACACTGTGTGAATGTGAAGTACTGGGCTGCTCAACTACAGCATACACGAACAAACCTCTCAGACTCGAAAGGTCCCTGCTGGTCCAGCTGCACCACCTGTCTCCTCAGCCTTTGCCTGCGCACCTCATCGGTGGGATTCCACAGCACCTCCTGGTGGCCAGTCTTCTTTTCATGGAGAAGCACCTCACCGTCCTGCCAAATGGACATTTAAACAAATTTAGGCCTTAGAGGACGGCCTCATAGTCAAACTACAGGTGAGCGATACTGAATCTAGTATATTTCAATACAGCAGACTCAGAATAGACCGTGCTCAAGTTACACAGTCACAAGATTTGACATTTCTGACCTGTTTGAAACTAGGAACGTTACAGTAAACTGACCTAAAGAATGGACTTAATGTAATAAAGTCATAATCCAAAAGTTAGGGTAGGCCTGGTATGCATGTGTTTGGTTAATTTTCTAGGTGAAAATGAATAAAGAGTACACATCTTCTACAGAGAACATTTAATACTCCACCTGTCAAATAAAACGTTATTTGACAGGGTGCTCATATGTCTGCCTACGACAGTATGTGCTGTCCGGTCCTCAGTATATGGGACAGTTCATCCTTCTTTATGATTACAAATTAGTGTCAGCACTACATGTTAGAATGTGCATTTTAGACTCATACCCAGTGTCCATCTACCGTGGCCAACACATCCTCTCCATTACGGATCTTTCCAGAAACTTGATTAACAGTACATGAGCTACCGAGAAAAGGCTGTGAGAGGGAAGACGAGAGAACAAGCAACTTGTGATCAATTCATAACTGATAGTACTTTTAAACTAGCACATAAAGATAAACAATATTTATTACCTTCAATTTAAATTCAAGTTCAGCACAGTACTTCGTTTTCTCACACTCTATGATGATTTTTCCTCCAAGTTCCAAAGTCATGGTACCATACAAAATGCCTATAAAAGATTTAAAAAACAGTCAAATGTTATTTGCAAAATGCATCACCATCACCTTGCTGAAAGCTCAGTTGTCCAGTGCAAGATTTACATCGCAGTTAAAATCAGTACCTTTACAATGAGCATATGGCATGGTAATCACATACTCCTCATCACGACTTAGAAACAAAAGTTTGGCTTTCCCATCCAGTATAGCTGACAGGGAGTTCCCTAGCAGAAAGAAAACATCAGTTATTCTTTGCTTTGTATCTCAGTGAGACTGAGATAATGGTCAAGACCCAAGTAGCAGAAACTGAGAGAAATGTACCGTAGAATTTGGACTTGGCCAGGATACTCCCACTGATACAGAAGCCATCCTTCTTATTGCTCACATAGAAAGCCGAGACAGGAGGATGGTGCGACACCTGTTTGTGGAGAGATTAAGAGAAGGCATTACACATGCAGCAGTAAAAGACAATGAAAACAGCACATCAACTTTAAAGAATCATGCTGCTAAAAGCTGAAGCCATGCATGTTGTACTACACGCAGCAATTTTTCCTTGGTGTGGCTAATGGAAAAGGTGGAGAATCAGTGGGACAAGACGATTTATAGTGTGAGGAAGACTCACCTGCTCAGCTATGTAAAAGGTACAACTGTCTGTCCGAGGGTGCAGCCAAACGCAACGGAATGTCTCCCCAAGGATTGGGTTGTATGGCTTTTTCAGCCCCTGGAAACACCAGCAAAACTCTGAATCTGTCCTTATTGTATAATCTATGTGGTGTGAATGTGTCAAACCAGAGGAACCAGTTCCACTGTGTAGATCAACAGTTTAATCCTCATGGCATATCCTCATAGTAATATGATACACTAACACCTATACACCAGGAATACACAGAGTCTTTTGCAAATAAAGAGTTCTTAATCAGCTGTCAGAGTTATATCACAATATACTGTCAGACCATTCAACGGACGTAAAAACAATCATACAACACACTAAATTAGATACATATGCAATAAAACGAAGACATCATCTAAACCATTTTAATCTTGCTTAAACACTACAAATAGCTGAGAATGAACTCCATGGGCCAATAACTTACCTTGGGCTTCTTGTAAAAGCCTGACAGGTACCAACGCAACACTTGCTTTATCCTGCAGTATGGGCTTTCCTCTGTAACTGCCCTGATACCAAAATAGAAAAAAGAAAAAACATTAAAGGCCAGTTACTCTCGAGACAGAATGCTTAAAATAATTATAAGAGTAAAATCCCATTCACAACATGCAGAAACATCATACTGATTCTCAGAGGCACCTCTTGTTAAACACTATAATATGCTGAATTCTAACAGCATCCAGCATTGACTGACAGAAGGAAGAAGTAAAAGAGAAGGCCCAATGTCTTACTGGGACAACAAATTGGCATGGTAGTAATAGTCTGAGAGTTTGTCCAGAAAGGAACGTGGCTCTAGGATGAAGGTGGGCAGGACGACTTTGGACAGATCCATGCCAGGTCGAAGCTGCTTCAATAGAGTCCAGATTAGACCCTTGTTCTCTTCCGACACCGTCTCCACCTGAGAAGACTCACCAGCCTGCAAGAACACCACACCTTTTACTGCTCTGTACACAGAGTGTCCTTTCACTACTCCTGTCTTCACTGTACCAGGAAACCTCAATGACTGTTTCAGATTCGAAATCAACAAGGCACAGACATTTTACTCTGACATGATGGGTTACACAAGACTGCTGTCAGATTGCTGTCATATTTTCTATGCTGTGAAATACTATTCACAAAGGTCATTAACTGCACTGTGACAAGGATAACGACAAATTGTGATATGCATTAGAAAGTCTACATCAGATCCACGAATAAGGGTACCTTTATAATCTTTAGTCTCCAGGATATCCATACTTCGTAGTAAATGTGTTGACTATTAATCCTGTTGCCAGTAATTAAACTACATCTGAAACTAAACTAAACTAAATCCAGTTCTTACCTCTCCCATCTCTTCCAGACTCTGTTCAACATAGGCTGTTGCCTGGAGACAAGGTGAAAGGTCATCTGATTGGTCCATATCACTCTCCTCAGTTAATCGTCCCCCGTTTTCATTGGCTGCATTATCTGAGTCATCATGGGCCTCTCGTTCAGATTTGTCAGAGAGGCCATCAGTCTCCATATGGTTGTTTTCCAGCATTGAGTCATTCAGCCTATCAACAACAAAACAAGAAAATAACATAAGCTAGACAGAAAACTACATATCAGTTAAGGTATTCATCCTCCTCAAAAAAATGGATACCCTTCATAATACCCTTCATAGAAGATCATTCCTTGATCAGAAATTAAATGGCATCTAGCCATGTTTTTAATGACTTCGCTAAATCCTCTCCTGATTTAATTAAGTGCTATCAGATAAGTCCCGGTGCTGTTATTACATTCATAACCGATACAGCCTGACCAGCCTGGTTGCCTGAGCAACCGCGCTGCCCCTCACCTTCATGAGCAATGTGAATGTCATGGACACCGATGACGTCAGAAGACAGACGGTGTCCCCCTCTGCTCATGCAGAGCTGGAGGTAACCATGACACAGCCCATCAAAGCAACAATCGGTGCACATGAAACTGTTTCAATTGCACATTCATATATTCCTTATATTGTTCTATGCAGAGACATAGTAAGAAATCTATCGAGACAGGAAAAACCAGCTGATTGCTAACAGGGAGCTGGACAACTGTACCAGTGAAAAGAAAAGCAACCTATTGTGTTGAGAACCACTTCAACATAATCTCAGATGGACCATGAGAGTCCGCCTAACATCCTCCAATCCAATTCAGAAAGAGAGAGCAAGCGAGAAAGAGAGAGTGAACATTTCAGCCTCCAGCCCTAGTCAGTCCAAACCTAGAGTCTGAGGGAAGAAAAAAAGAACAAGAAATACGACAAAGGCCCCAGGAGATCTGCTGTCAAAAGAAGTAATCAAACGCCACAAAAAAAAGAATGCCTTGCCTTACCTTGTAGGAAAATGCATCTTTTGAGACAGATCAGGAAAAAAAGCACTACTGATTGCTTGTTGTCAGTATACAACTATGTTTCTCGTATGCCTCCAAAGATCTGAAACGGGCTGATTCTTCAAAGCTGTTTTTCCTGCTCTACAGCCTTGTCTGCTTAGTAAGTGAGTGTGTGTGTGATGATGGCTCTCTTGGGGTAGTATTGGGTTCATATTCTCCAAGTCTCTTCCTGCTCCTCTGCCTGTCATATGACCCAGTAGGGCAGAACTGATTGGCTGGGAGGGGCAGACAGGCTGTGAAATCCATAAAACGACAACAGGCCAACTGGGGAGGGGTTAGGAAAGAGCTGCCAACTGGAGAATATCAGTGGCTTATGACATACTGTGAGCATCAGAAACAAGCAAATATGAGCACAGACACACCATGATAATATAAAATGTGTGCTCTTATAATTAGGTGAAGAGTGCCTGCTTTATGCGTTCTTTGAACTGCTCTACCTGTTCTGCACTATACAACAGCAAAGCTGGCGATTCTTTAGTGAAAATGGAGAAACAGTGAATAGCACATGCGACAAATATTATACAAAGACGGCGGCTTTGTCACTTTTCTGTAGTGCTAATAATTAATAATAGAAACAAAGAGAACAGACCAACTGGAATCTCTAAATACATAAAGAATTAAACAATTGATTATTTCATCATTTGAGTCCTCAGATATTACAAAAGGAAAAGATATTCATAGATTACATTATAGAACTGGAGGTCTGTATTGGCTCTCTTTTACAACAGTGATGCAGTGCACATAGTGTTTATAAAGGGGGTTTTTTGTAGCCTCATATGGCCTGCACAGAACAAGAAGTGTGTCACTAGGTGGGCTTGTTCCTTCAACAATGAACAAAGCACTTTTTGGGTAATAGCTCAACATCTGTTTAGCCAAAAAATATGAAATATGAATGGCAAGTTGACCTTTAAAATTTGGCACTTCACTGGCCATTCTTGTGGCATCAAGGTTCAAACTTTAAAAATCTGACACGTTGCATCTATCACATTTTTGGAAGCACACCTAATTTTGTGAAAGTTCATCTATAGGGCACCGCAACAAACACATTTTAATATCTCAAGGATGCCTTATGTTATGTTTTTAAAATTTTGTATGTTCATACTATATTTGTTTGTGTGTCCTAATGTTGTGTTTGGCTCACTCACAGCAATGTGGGGCATCTAGTCAGTTACTGTTATTGAGCAAAGTTAACAAATGTACTTAAATATCGGCAGCCTTAACAACCCAAAAAGTTCCAACTGTCATTTTGATTAGTCAGTCTGTGAATGGACAGAGTTCACAATGCGTTTTCCATAAGTCTTTTCTCGTTTTAGGGTCACAATGAGTTTATTTGAATGCTTCTAGCTGCACTGTTGCAAAACCATAGTAGCATCCTGACTGTCAATTTGTTGCGCACTCTTGCAGAAAGGTCTGTTACTCACACTTCTAGAAAAAATCTACTACTACTGTCATTAAGATTGGTGCTGCTGGTAAAAACAAACAAATTAAAAAAGCTGCTATTTAATTTGTTGGCAGAATCATACAATTCAGGGTTACTGGGGCCATAGGCTTCTTGACTGTTTTGACTTATTTTTTAGCACTGGCGCACCTGGAATGAACCACACAAAGGACAACAAAAGCAAGGTACAGCATGCGACTCTGCATTAAAAATAATAGAAAACAGCATAAAAAGCATGTCCAGTGGGAACCCCCTTAATATTGTAACTTCTCTACTCTTCAACTAATAAAATACTAAAACAGTAACGTCCCCGTATTACTGTTCTAGAACATACAAAAATAAGAGGTAGCATGTAAAAAGACACAACAATTCGACTCTAAAATATCCTAAAATGATCCATTATTTTGCTACATTATAGCACTGACACAACATACATGAGTTGCATTATCTGTGAATAATAAGCAAGTGTAAAGTTACAGTATACTCTGCGGTGTAGACTTGCCCCGAAATCACCTTGGAACAATACAGAAGTAAAACTAAGATAAGCCTTTATTAGTCCCACAAGTGGGAAATAAATAAATATGTCACTAATTTTATATACAGTGGTCCTGTCAAAGCAACAATACTATTTAGAAACATTATTTCTGCCACAAGAAAGACTATATATAACCTATATATAATTCATTAGCTAAAGTAAAATCTGCTAAAGTAAAATCTGCTGTAGCAGAACAGGTCAGTGGAGCAATGAATGATGAACTTAGAAAACATCTGGTTCAGTTTAAACTCTAGGCAGTTAAAGAGGGCATCAAGCCAAAGTGGCATCATTTCCAGACAGACAAGTCACCAGACTGATGAAAGTGGGGCAAATGCTGACTGACTTCTTGTTCATGGTTTGTTAAGACACAGTGCCGACCCCTACTTGCAATGTGATATAAGTGATTTAGCGCTCATAAAAGCTACTATGTCATGAATGAATCATTTTACAGGTCTTTTAAAGCTCCCCAGAGAATGTCCAATCTCTTTTCCACTGGAAATTACCCAAGAGATACGGATGGCAGAGAAGTAGACTACTGAACTGGATGTTCAAAAGCTGTGTTGAAACAACACTCACTGTAGCAGTTCCTGGTCGCTGAGGGCAGTGGACTGAAGAAGCTGGAATATGTGGGAGGATTCTGAAGAGCTGCTCAGGTCCCCGTCCTTGCAGGTCTTAGCAGTCAGCTTATACAGGCTGGAGCAGCTGAGGGCCAGCTCTAATGCATCCATCCAGCAACGGCCTGCATGAACAGGTTAAAAAAGTTAGGGCTTGTACAACCAAAACCATCATTATGTTTAATTTTACAGAGCCCATGACCTCAATTATCTACTCAATTACAACAATTATCTACTGCTGCAGGTATATTTTAACTGAGCACCTCTTGAGTGATCCACATGATGGTCTTCTATCTATGTTATTTTTGATCAGTTAGCACTAAGGAAGCACTAAGCATGAGCATACCTTATGTGTTTTATGCTACTGAGAATAAACTCTTTAAACAAACAATATTTATATGCGCTAACCTATTTATACAGAGAATGTACAGGATATGACGGAGGAATACATGCTATACCAAAGGGGTATTAAAAAGGGGCAAGAAATATGTTGCATCTTTTATTACAAAAGACTTTGAAAACAAGATTGGAAGTTCAGCTCTAGAGTATAAACAGGTGCAGAATCCTGCTACTGTCTCTGAATGCTGCCACAACATAATGGGGAGTGAAATGACTCTACTGAAACGGAATTTTTTTTCTTTTTTCAGCATGGTGATTACACACTTTTCAAGTGGTGAAACTGTATCACACAAAGTCTATATCAGGCATATAATATGACACAAATGCATAAAAAATAGAACTCACCATCAGACTCAGATGCAGCTCTAAAGATCAGATAATTACTAGGAAGAGGCTGTGTGATAGAGCCAACTGTCTCTCCTTTAGGGCCCTGGAATTAATTAATCAACCAGTTAATTAACCAATCTAATTAGAACACCAATAGAATTAAACAGTCAAATTGAGTAAGGCATGCAAAGACATTTTTTTTGAATGTATTTAACCACAGAGGGCCATTAAGCACTCCTACCTTTCCTGTTGACACAACGCAACAATGATAATTAGAACAAACTGATGTTTAATGAATCAGCAGAGCAATGCACATCATTAAAAACAGATACAGACAACCATGTCTGACCTTCATGGCCCAAATGGACTTATCCAAGGGGTGGTAGAGTTTGAAGCAGAAGCCATCTTTCTTTGAGGGTCTTTCAATTAACTTGCAGGCATTCAGAAGGATGGTGCCAACCCAGTGCTCAGAGCTTGTGGTCTTGTATATCAGGAGAACCCCAGGCTTCAGAGCACACCACAATTTTGTCCAGCTCTTCAGAGTCCCTCGTATCTAATGAGCAAACATAAGAATATCTGTATTGATAGAAACTCTGAAAACAAATTCAAACAATGAGATATCTGATTAATAGTAAGCAATGTGATTTACTAATTCTTAAAATACCTTCAACCAGTTTGACATAATGACCACGCTGGGGTCTTTAAGAGCGCTGAATAACTCTTTGGCTGCCCGTTTCTTTTCTTGACGATAATTCTTTTTTTGAACCTGGAGAGAAATTTATAATAGTACTGAATTATGCCGATTTAGAGACAGAACCACTAGGGGGTGCCAGACACAATATCAACACAACACCGGATGTCTCAGAGTGCTTAATATTTTTATTGTTCATTTTTCACAAGATTCATTTTTACACATTTGCTGGTTTAAGCTCTGGCAAAGTGCTTTTAGAAATGTTACATAACGGAAGGTGAAAACCTTGCAAGAAATACATCTTACCTTTAGAGATTCCTTCCTAGCCAGCTTTTCAGTGGGTGAGGAGCTGTCCTTGTCCAGACCCATGAACATCTTTGATTCTGACTAGATAAGAAAGAGAAGCACAGAAAAATACAGAGAATGAGTGAGACTGAGAGAAAGAGAAAGTGTATGAGAGAAAAAGAGTGCAACACAACTGCTTCCATAGGCCAACATCTCTCTACCACTGCCACTTACCTCTATGTTTAGACTCACCAGGCCAATGATTATATGTTAGACTGCAACTGAAGCCATCTTTAACTACAGTATTTCTCTTTGAACCTGGCCACAATAGCAGGCAGCTAAATTCAGCAGTTCTATTCAGTCAGCTGTGGATGTCAGCTGAAGCTCAGAAAGCGAGATGAGGAGGATGGCTGCCTCCTTGGCCCAAAATTAGCTTCGTAACTAGAGGACGCTGGGAGCAGCGTCCAGAATAACAGCCTCAATGCTGTAACCTATTTTTGCTCTGCACTTACACAGATGAGGTGTGTAAATATTGCAATATATTTACATCCTTACTACTTTTTGGTTTTACCATGTTATATGCAGCCAGTGTTGTCAGGACTTTTCTTCAGGGCTGATTTGCTGACTGGGTGAACATAAGATTTGTTTTTTTTTTTGCTACAGTCAGCTAAATTGATTCGATGAAAAGGATATAGTGGTAACAATATATTTCAGCAATTATCATCCTTCAGTGACAGCAAAACAATAAACACTGGCAGGTCATTAATATGTGAATAATTAAAATGCTCTTAGTAGGCCTGGAACAATTGCAATTCCCTGATCACAATTATCGCAAGTTATAATGTGATTGTATCTTACTCCAAACATTTGAACTTGTAAACAGTACAGTATAAGATTTTATGTTAGTAAAACACTGCAGATGTGTTGTACTCAAATGATGTACTGCACTGCTGTAAACGTTTGTCTTTGGAAATTTGCCTTAGGCTTGCACTTTAATACGTGCAAACTGAACAAAACGTACCAATACACTGTTCATCGCAAACGGTATGGCAACTAATGTCTTGATTGTGACACGCCTAGCTTTCACACTTGCAAAGTTTATGTACTGGAAGTATAATCTGAAGGCAAGAATGAATGGTGACTCACGGCACCAGGAGACTGGGCTGGGCTGACCTCATCTCTCAACAATGGCAAACCGTTCCTTTCCGACTCACCTGTGAAACACATACACGCACGTGCACACACACCCATCCACACGCACAAACATATCCGCTTCATGTATCCAACCGAACCGTGAAAAATCCCTTGAGATCTAGGAGGCATGGCTAAATATACATAAAATATGGGCATAGCTGCCATTCACTCCATTTATTAAGCCACCTGAAACATGTTCAAGGCCAGGGTACATCAGTGAATAGTGGGAACAGAGTTCAGAGGCCCTCAATAATGAATAGTACCCCACACAAATGTTGCTGTTTATTCAGCAATGAAACTGTTCTCTCTGAGTGATATGGTGGACAGGGCATGCCAGTTTTGTTCTTCATGCAATGGATGAGTGTGTGTGTGTTTTAAGTTGGACAGTGCTAACTGAGGTCAGCAGTGGTGGATACCTGGGCTGAGCGGGTACAGTTCATTGTCCCCTCCATAGGACAGGTTACGGGTGAGCATGCGTGGATCAATCTTAGGAGGGGAGGTGGCTGTGGGACACAAAGAGAAGCGCCGGCGGAATAAATTCTCTTCCTTCATCCCGCCTGACAGTCTGCAAAGAGGGAGAGGTGAAGAGAGAAAGTAAGTCAAGAGATTGTGTTATACATTTCCACACCATAAACAGAAAAACCTACTATCCCTTATCCTTTTTTAATCTTTGCAATACTGTTTTAGGAATGCTACTTCTCCGAGTCAACCAAGAACTCAGACGGTTGGTTTGTGTCTTGTTTGAGTACGTTTGTTTGCCTGTACATATCCATGCAAGTATGCACGTACATCTGTCATGGTCGGCCCAAAAACATGTGATGCACTATAAAAACGGACACAGAGATGCTCACACGAAGAAGACTAAACTATGCAGGATATCAAAGTGAGTGCTACACAATGTTTTAAAATGTTTTACTGTCTGAAATGTGGTCATTAGACATTTTCAGATTTATTATCTTTTACTTATGTTGGTAGTCCTGTGTTGACAAGCCTGCTTAAATGACACAGCATTTGTGCATTTGAGTCAGGTTATTCCAGACGTCATTCCTGCTATTGGAAGCGTGCTAAAAATAGCCCTTCTGCTGCAGTGTGGGTCTGAGGAGGGGCGTGGGAGCCTCCAAGTCTTTCAGGTGCAGTGTTACAAAACCCCTCTCTATTTCTCTCCCTCTCCGACACTCTCCAACAAGCCCCCACTGCTCACATGCTGACAGGCAACTCGCAGGACCAATCAAAGAACAACAACACAGCTGGAGGGTGGGACAAGCTAGGATTACAAGGATTTGATTGGCCCAGCATCTGGCTGCTCATCTGCTGAGAAGATTACACGGCTGTGAGCAGCGGGGAGGTGAAAAAACACCCTGACCAGACTAAACAAATACACCACGTGGGAAGCAAACGGAAAAAAGCTGTGTTATGTAAAGACGTTTTTCTGTCCCTGCTCTGTGTACATCCTAGCTACCCTAGATAATGTTAGTGAATGCGTTTCATAAGCATATTTGCCATTTTTAAAAACATGCAAGTAAGTGTAAGACAATGCACAAATATAAAAAACTACATTTTTATAGGCATACAATTGGTAAAAGCAATCAGAAGGTAATTCTGCTTCAATGTAACATTAATATCAATGAGCAACTGAATGTGATTATCATATACGTGTGCTTGTGTCTATTTTAACAGTCACATCCTGTTAGTGCTTGCAGACAACGCATACTAAAATAGGTCAATGGGGTATATTAATCCCCCATTAATGAGTGACCTTAATGCACCAACCCTGAACACAATTACAGTCTGTGAGCATGTAGAGATTATTAGCACTGCTGGCAGTCATTTTGCTGGTGTGAGTCTAACGTTACATTCTATTGCCCAGATCCAGTTGAGTAATCTTTATACAGGGTCTGGTAAATGAATGCAAGAGTCATGAAACTAAGCAACGTGAAATCTATGACAGGTAAGCGGCTACCACTGGTGAGAAAGCCCCATTCGTCCTCTAGTGACCCCCAGCATTTTAAATCCCTCACACTAAATCACCCTATCCTTGTGGAAAAAAGCTGACATCTTTAATCAGTTGCACCGTGAGCAGCAGTCACGTAGATCCTGGCTGACAAATGGAAAAGGCCCGTCAAATGGTGGCAAAAACCATTTAAACATTAAATTTGTGAGTGTGATGTGCAAGTAGTATGTCACGAGATTGTTCTTACTTGGCATGTTATCTTATTTTCTAAGCATCTGAACACACTAACTCCTTAAATTCTTTTTTTATACAATCAGAAGCTACATGGAAAATAAGGCAAACTGGCTGAGTGAGAGCTTACATGCCAGCATCAAAGAACTTAATGTTTGAAAAAGTTGCAAATCAGAATTAATGTCCTATGATTCTTTTTTTCATCTAAAGTTTATGTTTGTTTCAAGATTTAGAATTAGCGATAGACAGAAGAACCCTAAAATGTATCGGTGTTCTCCATATAACTTTATGCTCTTGTTTATATCTGTGTGTTCCTGTGTTTTTAGAGATAAGGAGAAGTGAATGTTCAAACTGTGTGTCTCTAAGGTCACAATATCACTCTTACTCAGAGAGAGTGTCTTCTCTGCGCCGTTAGTTATCTGTTGATTAATAATCTGACTCACGTAAGCCAGGGCCTCTTATTAACACCCTCCCTTTCAATTGGTAGAATTTTTAAAGTGAGGCTGTTTATCTAGTTAGAGCTACAAAACATAGACACATTGAGCATCATGTGAACTTTCCTCTCTCCTGCTATGCACAGCTGAATAAACTTGTTTTCTGATTGAACACTATGTTCAATGAAGAGTCTCCTAGTGTGTGGCACAAAATTACCATCACTGTTGTCTATGTAGGCTTGCTGTGCTGTCAATAGGGGTGTGAAGATACATTTTCAGGTTAAATTTATCTTTTTGCACTTTCAATTTATTCAATATAATGCTCCAATTGAAGAGGTTACATATTTATTTGTCGCAGGCACATAGACATTTTCAAATTGAACTATTTCAATATCAGTTATTCGCCCTCCGATGAAATAAAACCTCAAAAACATCATAACCAGTCATTTGAGTGTAGGTGCATATATAGTAATTTTCTTAGCAAGCTGTGCAACAACCTTATTACACATTTACAGGCCTTTCCAAGTCAAATTTTGTTTAAAAAACATCATAGGGCTAAATCAAAAACCCAGTTTTGTGAATCAAATCATGGGCTCAGCAGATTGTTATACCCCTAATAAAAGTAACTGTAAATTATTGTATTTTCAGTACACAGCATTTTTTGTACATGACCATCTGTAGCAGTCCCTCATACAAGCATTAACATGGCAGTCTGATGGCATGCCAACATCTGAGCACAACCAGCTGCCACCACGCTTACAGCAACATCCAGTGCAGTAACACATCTTAACCCTCTCAAATCATTCTCATCAAATCTCTATTAAGACTGAGACAGGGTACAGACCCAACGCCCGCTCAGACCAGCAGACATCTACAGCACAGCCTATGTCCAGCCAGGGGCTAAGGTGAAGCCCTCCTGACCTCGACCCTCACAGCTCGCTGGCTCTGGATGATCTGCAGCATAAGAGAGGATTAAAGCCCACTTCTCACACCAGATTTGAGGACTGGCCAGCTGACCTACTTCATTGCTGCTGGCACTGGTGTGGTGGAGAACTGTAAGCTAATCTGATGAGATGCCCAACACCATGTTGAGGCAATCATTTTTTCCATTCGCCATATACATGCAAAGCGCCCATTTATTTGCACAAAGATCATACACATGAGTCTGTGCAGGTCAGATACAAAACCAACTGGAAAATAAGTAACACAAAAGTCAAGGTCAGTTAAACTGTGAGTTAGAGAATCAGTTATGAAGTTAAGGAGAGTGACCTTCAAATGACACTATAAACATAAAACCAAAGACAGAGCTTTATTTACTCTTAAGAGCTGTTAAAAAGCAACTCAGCTTCTATCTAAATGCTACAGCATACGAAGAGGAAATGTTAAAAATGAACTCAGCTAAGTTTGGTACCAAATATAAGGTCAAGAGCGTACCATATAAAAATATAAGAAAAAAGAGTGGAAAAATAAGACATGAGACTACGAGAGGTCAACTTCTAAATAAGTCTGATTCTCAGGAAAATATATTTTGAGGTCTTATACAGCTACAATTAGAGACCACTTTAGCTACTTTAGTTCTGCATGGCGAATGTTCTCCTATGTTCTCATGAACTGCACATGAGGTAGCCTGCATTATAAACACACGGCAACAGTTACAAGGTCATAAAGGACTAAACTCCATTTATGCCATGCGTTAAAAAGGGCCATCGATGTAGGGGTGATCAGAATGGTAAAAATTAATATTAGGACACTTCAAGAAATGTCTGTGATACATAATGTGATGATATGCATTTGTTCTGACACCTGACAAGTTGAAACAAACAAAAAAAGAGCAAGCAGTGTCAGATTTTAAAAATGCCATCAGAAACCCTGAGAACAAATGATTTTTATTCAGCATTACATACTGCACAGCACTACATTCAGTTAAACAAGACATTATCATGCTCTCACTGTACTGAAACTGCAGTTGAACAGTGCTGGAGATGTCACAACATGCTCTGAGACATTTTGAGAGGTAATTTATCACAATAATAAATATATTGCTCAGCTCAACACCAATGCCATATTCTTATATGAGAAGCAGAAAGAGGTTGTCTGTATATTTAGACTGCTTGGCTGCCTCTGGCAGAGGAGATATTCAGGTGATGTTTTTTTTGTTTTTTTTTAAAAGATGGATAAAATGTTTTCCGGACATGTTGCCATTGCACTTCTTTTTTCTGTGTTTGCGAGTATTAGTGGTTATGAGTTCGTGTTTATTTTTGAAGTCCCGCCTACCCCATATTTACCTTTTACAGAGTTGCACAACCACTAAAAGGTAAACATGGCCTAATTCTGAGTAGCCCAAAACAAAGACTGGTTTGAAACTGAACTACAGATGGCTTAACAGTGGCCTGATGCAGTAAAAGCTTACATTTATACCAATTAGGAATCCTTACAAAATTTGTGAACAAGTGACTATACATCTAGCCCTCATTTAAATTGTCTCTGTGTAGAGTTCAACTGAGGCAAATCATTCCGAGTAGACTTTTTTTTTTACCCTTCTGACATGAACCAGTGTCCCACTGAGGGCAACCCAACTCCTTCTTCTTTAAGAGTGAACATCTTGCACACTCTGTTTCACACTGACCTTAATGCTTTGGACAGGTCAAAGCAAGCAAAAGCGAGTATTGCTCAAGAGCTGACTCACCCCACATGCCCCCCACCCCATGGAGACATAGCCTACTTTCTTAGAGCCAGAGAGGTGGAAACAGTTTTTTGTGTTTTGTGGGATTACTGCTGCTTTAGGCTATTTCCTTGCCACTGAGCCAATAATTGCAACCTTGGCCAATGCCAGCGAAGACTTTGTCTTGAGAAGGTGTTAACTACCTCCCTTTCACCCTAAAAATTGTGTGAAAAAGAGTGCAACATGAAAGCCTTCTAAGAAAAAAACAATTCTATTAAACAAAAGTAAAATGTTTTATGGATTGAGATGGGAGCACTCTGTCATGTATTCAAATTTTCTCTTACTGAAATACTGGTTTGAAGAATGGACTACAACACTGCATGAAGCAAAGATGCTTTTGAATTTGACAGGGAAAGACTACAGTCAGACCACTTTAAGCTTAGAGGATTACCTGTAGCCAATTTCCCTCAGATGTCTGAATAATGCAGTAATGCAAATGAAGTTCCTTCTGCAGTTTTTATTCTGAAATCCTCTTCCATTATGAAATGGTCTCTTGTGTGCACTTTTTGCAAAGTAAAATAGCGCACTGATACCTCCACCAAGAAAGTGGGATAGTTCAGTGTAGGTAATAGGTGCCATATTACCAAAGTTCATATTTGGATCATCACACTGCAGCAAATAGTTTGAACAGTCCGCCCCTCTGCTGTCTGTCAGAGCATGACAGAACAAGCTTATTCAATAAATGAGCTGCAAAGCAACCAAAAAAAGCATCAAATATGGTAAGTTGTGGTTCACTACTAGCCAGGCCACAGAGGCTACATCTAGATTGGACAGCAAGATTAAACTCAAATTCATTAAAAAAGAACACTCCCTTCCAGAACGAAAATGTCAGGTACAGGGGATTACATTGAATATCCATCCAAGTGTTGTTCAACAAATATCCAATTAGAAAGAAATGGAATAAAATGGAGGCAAAGCAATGACTAGATTTGGCTTAATCTGAGCTTAATGCGTTCTGAGGGGTAAAATACTAAATGAGGCCATCACAGTCTATGATGCTGAAACTAAAAGTTCAAAATAAAACAGTGCCTCGTGACTTTGACCTTTACCCAGCAATGCATAGCTATATTTGTCCCGCCACCCCCGGGGTCACTGACTGAAAGATAATCAATATGCTTTGACTGTTGGCTCTAACAGCTAAAGAGGATATACAATCCCTCACACTTCAAAACTGCAGATAAGACTGTGTTTGTGTACTAACTGTGGCAAAAAAATCCATTAATTTAAAAGGGAAAGGGACTCACAAAAGGATGTGAAAAATGTTAACTTTTTCTTCTTCTTCCTCTTTAACAGGCTAATGTGACTCGCTCCGGTTTGCTCTGCCCTGCTCTGGTCTCGCCTGTCACCACTGCTTCCTCAGAGAGTGTGGCCGACCAGGCGCGAATAAAGACACACTTTCACACCTATTGTTAATATAAGAGTGGCTGTTCCTCTGGACATGTGAGATTTACAGCTTCAAGTCATGACAGGTATACAATCCTGTAGAGATTAAGCCAGACATTTACTAAAATCCTGCACTGCTCACTACTCATGCTCCATGGCATTGAAACAGAGAGCTCACATATATGCCTCATTTCTTTCATTGAGGTCTGATGTCACCCTAGAAATCAATCAACGACAGTCAGTGAGTTACATCATGGACAACACTGAACATGAGCAACAGTCCACAGAGGACAAAGCCATGTGCGGATGATTGCTCTTCTCTTTTGTGGAATAGCACTCCTTTCAAACAATTACCCAAGATATTTATTTAAAAAAATTGAAGGTCATATTTGGATTATTATCCTGCAGCATACATTACGACCAGTCCACTCCCCTGCTGTCTGTCAGAGCATGACAGGTGAAGCTCTTTCAATAAACAAACAGCAGAGTCACAAACGGGAAGCATCAAATATGTCAAAAAGTGTGTACATGAGATGTATTGCCAGTTATTCTAAAAACCTGATGCAGCCTGTAGTACCTTGGTACAGGCTACACACACTCTTTTTAGTAAAATATTACAAGAGGCAGTGATTCTCTTCAGACCACATTCTTACCTTAAGAAGAAAACTTGACCAAGTATGAAATAAACATTCTTTTAAGAGATTACAATCACATTCACATAGACAATGATTAGCTACTACAACAGCCACTCCTCAGAACTCCAGGTCATGTACACAAACCTCGTACCATGGTTAGAGCAAAAACCTGGAGAGCAAGTTCCTTAAATGGACTGTCAATATGCCCACTTTTATAGTAAAGTGGCCCTTTATAGTCAGGTGTGAACACACCACAGCACACAGTGTGAACATTGTGAAATATTTCTCTGCATTTAACCCATTCACCAAGTGAAGCAGTGGGCTGCCACCAACAAGAGGCGCCCGGACAGCAGTGTGTGAGGACAGTACCTTGCTCAAGGGTACCTCAGGTGATGACACTAGCAGTGTTGGGATTCTGATTGCAGGAGCAACATCCTAACCACTAGGTCTCCAGCTGCCGCAGTGCAACATTTATTCCTTCAAACTTGTCACAGTTAAACCTGAACAACCTTTACCCATTTTCTAACATTTTTGACAGATCTTCCTTTCAAGACTTAAATAAATAAAAACAAAGGATTGTGTGAGAGACTGAAGCAACGTCTCCAGTCAAAGCAAAACCTAGATGGAAATAAAGGGAGAAGTAGAAGAAGAAGAAAAAAAAAACAAAACAGAAAAATTACGTAATGACTGCAGAGGAAACCCAATCTCTGCTGACCTGCCCTCCTTATTTAGTCTACTGGCAGCAGGGAAGTTGGTGACATTCCCCCATTCAGAGGACTTAACAATGGAACCGGCTTGTGTCTTTAAAAGCCCGCTACTTCTCAATGGAAGCATGACAACACTTGAGTACAGCTAACCTAAAAAAGAAGTGAAGTGAAAGCTATTTCCATGGCGGATGACATACAGAGGAGGGGGAGGCAGGGGCAGGGGCAGGCAATATCAACAATGCTGTCTAGCCTCCCATCTCATTTTAACATATGTGCAGCTGCATGAATGGCAATGTGTTCTGTTATTGCATGCAGGCGTGTGATGTTTATGTGTATATATACACAAGTTGAGGTTCACTAACAGGAATAGGCAGAAACTTGAGGAGGGTATTTGCTAAATAAATTGAATACTGGCCTAAATATTGTCCTAGAATTCAACTTGGGTCTGCCTGACCAGGTGAAAACAAAACTGTGTGTCACACAAAGCTTCACAAAGCTGATATTTGTGATAAAGCTTCTTGCATCTAACATCTAAATGTTTTTCTTTTCTGAGGAAGCCAAAGAAAGCAATCGGCCCACACTGCCTAGTACCAGCTGGTCAATATGGTATTGGATTTGTTTTTACATGCATCCCCACTTGAAATTGTTCGTCTAAGAAGGAAAGAAGCTGAAGGCAAAGGCAAAAAAGATAGGGACTGAAGACAACAGGCAGGTCAGGACCTCATTTACACACCGATCAGCCATAACATTAATACCAACTGCTGCCAGGGCTGCCAAAGCAGCTTGAATCCATCGAGGTAAGCAACAACAGCAACAAGAATTTGGTCAATATCAAAATATTAATGGACAATCGACTGATTGCACCCCCTAGGCTTCACTGACCCACAACAGTGTCATCGAGGGATACAGTGGCAGACAAGCACAAAAAAAAGAAAACATCTAAGAGCATTTTCAGCACGTAGGAGAAAGGAGCCACAAACACTACCTGAGATTCTGAGGAGCCACTCGGTAATACTGAAAAGTCTTAAAGAAGTCTGTGTTAACTAGAGAAAATAAAAACGCTTGTTGTTTTGTCAGAAACTTGCCAACTCAATAAGCTGACTAAGCACTCACTAAGCACATTAATCGCACATATAACGAGAAAAAACTTGCATTTCCTTTTGATCAGCAGTGGATGGTGTTTTTCTAACATTTAAATCATCGAACATCAAACAGGTGCAAGCTGGAACCCACGGCAGAGTTAGAATCAGAAAGTAAGAATTTCGTGCTGAGGCTGGTAGCTCCATAAGGCTGATCAGGAATTTCAGGAGTCTAAGACCGATATGATGTGGGGCTGTCACATTTACTCAACTAAAACTGCTTACTTGATTAAAAAAATAACACTCTAAAGGAATCAGCTTAGCGACAACTTTAAATAATCAACAGGGTACCTGCAGGCTGAAAATAGCATGCAAATTGCTTCTATGTGCATCACATCAGAAAGATCTTAGAAATGGAATGTTTGCTGTTAGAAATCGTTTTCATTAATCATAAAAAATAATCACTAGATTACTTGATTCCTTTTAATGCTTGCTGGTGATAATCCGAAAGTAATGGTAGACTACTCAAATTAAATCAGAGATAAAACTAAGGAATAGGTTGTAATGCTGGTTTCTGCCACAAAGTTTTCGCTTTTACTGCAAAGCACAAATGACCTCCCTGTACTCCAGATCTCACTGTGGGAAGTTCTTTTATGCAGCCTACACAAACACACACACACACACACACACACACACACATACACACACACAAACTCACACACACACACACACACACACACACACAAACTCACACACACACACACACACACACAAACTCACACACACACACACTCACACACAAACTCACACACACAGCCTTTTAAAGGACTCAAACAGAAAGGTCAAAAAGGTCAAGAGCTTTAAAGGGAAAAGTGAACTGGGACATGGCTATTATGAGTGCCCTGACCACAGACACCCTGCGATTTTTATGATGTCATAAAATGGATTAATTCACATTTATCACATTTCATAATTCATCATGAGTCATTCTCACATGTCCATTTTCCAAACACAGACTGTTTCTGTTTAAGACAAATATATGTAAACGATCTCTTTTCTGATTGGATGCCCTGTATTACACCTCATTTCAAAGACAGCACAGGGCTGAAACACTCCTTAGAACTTCAGCATGAATGGGTGGGGCTAAACTGCTGTAGGCCTACAATAATAATAATAATAATAATAATAATAATAATAATAATAGTAAAAACTGATTTGAAAATGACCTGTTTTGCAGCCCAGTTTCCATAAATGGACTGTATGGATGGGGCGAGTGAACATATACTTAGAAACCATAACAATATTTTCGTACTTCACGTCTTTTTAATTCCAGAAAAGTGATGATTTGGGCCCTTTAATGTCCTGAAAGGAATCACAATTGCAATATGCAACAGTAAAACTGCAATTCTGATATTCTGTCCCTATTTTTTAATTAAGGCTCCATCGACGGGAGCCAATCAGAACAGAGCTCGGTGTCTTAAAGGTACAGTAATAGCGTTTTTGATGCTAAGGGGTAATGTGAGGTTGGAAAAGTGTGTATTGATGACTTGTTTTTGATACATAAAAGGACCTAAGGATCATAACGGAACATTTCGGGGAGGGTTGACGAGGGGGGTGGTTGATGATTTATATGGGTTTAGGGAAGGGGGCAAAAAATGTGGGAGACGGGCCTTTTAAACAATCCCTGTGAGGTCACAGAGGTCAGCCGCCCCCACAGCGTGTCATGGTCCGGGTTTCCGTGACCTCGTTACATTGGGAGGCCGGGCGTCCCCCGCCCGGACCCTTAATCCGGCCCGCTCGAAAGAAAACAGCGCTGTTTAATTGGGCCACTTTCATCAGCGCCGGGCCTTCTCCCCTGATAACCCCGGCTAGAACTCACACACATCTGGTTCTGATCACACACTCTCTCACACACACACACACACACAGAAAAAGAGCAACAAACCCGAGTAGAACACAGTCCGCTACAGAACATCAGAACTGCGATCTTACTGCTACATGTTGTGACTGTGATGCCTTTCAGTACATTAAAGGGCCCATACCATCAGTTTTCTGAAACTGAAAAGGCTTAAAGTCTCTAAATATTGTTTGTAACAGTTCACTCCTCCCATCCATACAGTCCATAGATGGAAAACAAGCTACGAAAACAGCCCGTTTCCAAATCAGTTTTTGTGATGTCACAAAACAATACATTTAAATATATCTCCTCATTATGTCTACAGCAGTTTAGCCCCGCCCACTGATGTGCCAATTCACCAACACTTTTAACGGACTTTTGCTGGATGAAGGCCTGTTATTCGTCGTAGCAATATCAGCCACCGCAACACTGACAAGGCTGCAAAATGCAAATGAGCCTCTAACCAATCACAGTGTTTCTGACAGGGGGACCAATCACAGCTCCAGATGAGTTACCGGTCGTTCTGATGAATCGAGGTCTTCATGTAATCCAACAAAAGTCTCATTATTTAATTAACCATTAAAGCCCCTGATAGGACGAGGTGTTTTTAAAGGGCCTGTATTCTACATTTTCCATCGCATTTATGTACCAAAAATATACTTTAGAATCCATTATGATGAATTCTTACATCATTTTCTAACCACCGAATCAAACAGACTGCACCTTTAATACTGATATATGTAAATGAGCTCTGTTCTTATTGGCTGCTCATTCAAAGGGCAGCACCACAAAAGAAACACGCTTTAGAACTTCAGCAAGAGTGGGCGGGGCTTAACGGCTGTAGGCTGAATAAAGGGACGAATATAAATGTGTTAGTTTTGTGACATCACAAAAGGTATGATTGGAGAACAGGATGTTTTTGTAGCTTAGTTTCCATATATGGACTGTCTGGATGGTGGAATAAACTTACACTTAGAAACCTGGACTTTAAACCTTTTTAACTTCAGAAAACGGATGATTTGGGTACTTTAACGTATCAAAGGGCATCGCAGTTGCAGTATGTAGCACTGATATTCCTAAATAATAATAATAATAATACTAATACTAATAATAATAATAATAATAACAATAATGAAAATAATAAAAAGAATGAGGATTGTGTTAAATCCTTTTAATTTGAAAATCTGAATCACACAACACTCCTAAAAAGGGCACAGATGACAAATGATCATTTAATTAAAATAAATACATCTTAAAAGCACAGATTTACATATTTCAAAAATAAACTTTATTTTTAGTGAATAAAATAAAATATATTAGTGTTCACCAGACGAGGAGAAAACGCGACCCAAACGACAACAAAGACACAGAATACTGACGATTTCTCATCAACACCTACACAACACTGCGCACAGTAACACAGGGTGGCCACTTTACTGGAAACACCATTTAGTAAAGAGGCCAATCACTGGCCTATTTATTGGAAACACCTTGTGCTTTCAATTATTGGCCACTTTATTGGAAACACCTTGGACTACATGGACTACCTGTCCACCAGCCAGGCAAAGGCGTTTCCAATAAAGTGGCCGGGGGAGTGTTTACTACATACTAGAACTGCAGGATCAAGATAAAACACACATGCAAACACACGAATACACAACAACACACAGCCACAAACACCATCCCATAATAACCAGCTGGGCTAGACAGCATGAGGAGGTCATTTCATGAACATTTTGCGTTTCCAGCTGCCCTTTTCCATCAGAGGAACCGGTCCTGGTGGAGTCTAGAACGTCTGTCCCTTTTCCTGTTGAGGTTCTGAGGAACCCAACAGAGGCAAACCCAGTTCTCCAGCATCGACGGCGTCGAGGTGGAACTTCGTGAGTCCAGGCTGATGAACAGTAGTGGACCGGACTGATCCAGGTTCTGCTATCTGGAGTCTTCTGGCTCTGATTTGATCTTCGAGTAGTCCACGGGCCAAAGGTCCTGCCGGGACGTCCCGTTCACTGAGGTTACAACAGGAAAGACGTTAACACGGTAATTTCCATCAATTAATCACTGAAAAATAACGCGTAAAAAATGAACTTTGATTAATCTCACGCCGTGGTGTTTAACCCGGTGAAGTTCTGACAGGTTCTCTGTAAAATGAAGACGAGAACGCGCTGCTTGGCCCAGTGAGTGGAAAGTTTCAGTTTAAAATGGACAGATGAACGGCTGATAGGATGGTTTATTCACTGTAATTCATGCAAAAATGAATTTTCAGCACAAAGCGTTTAGGAGCAAACCTAAACCCCGACCCCGGAACGCCCCGACCCCAGAACGCCCCGACCACGGAACGGCCCGGTCCCAGAACAGACCGACCCCAGAACAGACAGACCCCAAAACAGACCGACCCCAAAACAGACCGACCCCAGAATGCCTGGTCCCAGAACGGCTCGACCCCAGAACAGACCGGTCCCATAACAGACCGACCCCAGAACAGACCGACCCCAGAACGCCTGGTCCCAGAACGGCTCAACCCCAGAACAGACCGGTCCCATAACAGACCGACCCCAAAACAGACCGATCCCAGAACAGACCGACCACAGAACGCCCGGTCCTAGAATGGCCCCTGACCCCAGAACGGCCCGACACCAGGCTGGAGACACTGTGTATGCATGGACACCAGATATTACACCACGCTACCTCACACCCCCACCCCCATTCCAAACCCCCCATATTAAAATGTGTCTGACCCCCGTGTTTGTCTGTACATCGTCTTAAGCTGCAGCTAATAGATGGACTGAGTTCTGTTATTGTTCTTGCTGAATCTTTTTTTTTTTTTCCCTTACTGCACATGAACGCTGCAAAAAAAGTTTTGCTGTAAACAATTTTACAGCAAAAAATGTGTGTAATTTAGATTAATTAATCAGAGAGCTATAAGTAATTAATTAGATAATTTTTTTTAATTGCTTGACATCTCTAATATATATATATATTACATTCCAAGAGCACCCACGTATAATGGAAAACCGCGATGTGGTAAAAAAAATGCCTATTTTTATAGTGTAAACCCTAAATATGCTCTTAAAACACTTTAATTTCATTTTAAACTCATCACCCTTAAAGAGAATGTGAAGGTAAACCCGTATCTGTACTGTAGAGT
>JBBJLS010000128.1:5930583-5947991 GCA_037577275.1 Bryconaethiops microstoma
ATTCCAGATGATCAGGCGGTGATCAGTATACTGGTGGTGCTGAATGCTGAGTGGTTGGAACTCCTTTATGTAGGCTCCTTGAATCTTTAGGCCCTTTGCAGCCTGTCACGGTGTAACATTTGTTCCCATTTCTCTTTAATTTGATCTCCTAAATATGGCACTACTTAGTATGATAGTAATAGTAATAGTAGAATAGGCACTACTAAGTAAAATAGTATTTTTACACCACCAGGGAGATTCAAAGCAAAATTTAAAGAAATGAGGGCTGGCTCAAGGTTTGCCTTGAATGACCTTGTAGTCCTATAATTACTGCACAAAGTATATGTAGTTTCTGTAGAAAAAATGCATATAAATATCTTTGTCTATCAGGCTGTTACTATAAAAGATCTTTGTATGGGGAATTTAAAGAATGCATCATCATAATATCTGTAGACAGGTAATAAGGTACAATTTAATCAGTGATAAAGTTTAGTCATTTAATTGTGCCAGCTCAGAATTACTACTTGCATGTCAAAGATAAGACATATGTTTGTGTGTGTGTGCGTGACTTGCTGTGCTCGTACTGCTGCTGTGTTAAGAATAGACATCATAATGCTAACTGATAGGAGAGATGAGAGGAGTGCAGGCATTTGGTGAAGTTATTGAAGCTTTAGTGTGACAGGGTTTGCTGTGTGGCCTGCTCATCAGGGAGTGTGCCAGCTTTGAAATTCCCTGAGCTTAAATTAGCCCACCTCTACTGGTTCCTGTTTCACGAGCAAGCAGACAAAAGTCAAATCCGACCACAAACATCAGACACACTCATCTATATCTTAACATCATGCTAGCTGCCATTGTATTTTTTGTTGTTAATTTTGAAATCTCTCCTTTGATGTGGGCTCTTGTTCAACTCAAATTGCCGTTGCATGCTGTTTGCCGGCGCCTTTTTTCCAAAGACGTTTGTGTGTAATGATGATCTCTTATCTTGACCAATAATAAAAGATGTGTGTAGCATTGCTTAATTCTTGGTTTCATTTTTTCGCTCTTAAACTTCCCCTTGTCTTTCTTCAGAGAGCATGGCAGCCGTGAGGTCTGTGCTCAGGCTGTTGCGGTGATCAGACCACCCATACCCTTCCCAAACCACACCTCTGCCCTGGTCCTCCTCTGGGCAAGTGAGTCCCATCTGGAGCTGCACTGCCTGGGCTCCCCAGCACCTTCATGGCGGGGGAGAAGGGCCGCCGCAGTGCCATGGACATCAAGCGTCTAGCCGGGCTGCTGCAGCGTGGTGCCGGCCGCCTGCTGGTCATCGACAGCCGAACCTTCTCCGAGTACAATGCCTCCCACGTACATGGCGCTGTCAACGTCTGCTGCTCCAAACTGGTGAAGAGGAGACTGCAGCAGGATAAGGTGTCTGTCACCGAACTCCTGCAGCCCAATGGCAAGGTCAAGGTATGGAATTATTATAATTGTAATCGCGACTTCTCATCGCTGACACTGTACATTGTATGTAAATGTGATAATATTTTATTCCATGTATTTTTTTAACTTTTTCTATTGGTTTGTAAAGGGTTGAAATTAAACGTTTTTGATATGGCAGTGATGATTTGTGCATATCTGAGAAGTCCATATCTAGTTTTACTGTGATTCCTATAAAGAGTAGAATTCACTGTGGCTTCTTGTAGCTTTCTTTGGAAGAAATGACCTCCTCAACTTTACAGTATTACAATGACTTAATGTTTACTTGTGACCAAGCATTAATGAGTGGCACCCACTTGCAATTACGAAACAAATTCTTACGCACGTACAGTATTTGACACTATCCCTATGGCGTTTTCATAATTAAGTGTAGTAGTCAACAAGCGGTTTGAGATGTGAAACAGAGGACTTTATTGCTGTCCTGTGGTTTAATACTAGTCGCCTGCCTAACGGCTGCACTTAATCCTCCCAGTGTACTATATTTGGAGGAGCGCAGTAGGTTTATTGCTTATCAGTGGCTCAGAAATTGGATACTTGCACTTTCCATGACATCTGCCTTGAATATGACATGGTTTTTTCCACTCATGCGAGCCGGCATGCAAAGACTTTATATTTTTAGGGGCTCAGTGAAACTGAAGGAACTCAGTGAGGAAACCTAAGCAGAAACGCAACTCATCAAAATGCCTCAAACGGTGGAAGTCCATCCGCACCCAATGAGCTCATGATGATACTGAAAAACAATCTGCTTTTATTTCTTCTGCATGCAAGTCTACTCAGACAAAGCCTTGCCATCATGTACACGTATTGATTAATCACACCATTAATAGCAATGATGGGAACTGGTATTGCATCATGGATTGGTGTGAGTATTAATATACATGCATATCATCAGTTGATATTTTAGGGGTACATGACTCATACCCACGCTATCAGTACAACACAGACCTTTAGAATGCTGCAGGTCTGACTTCGAGTTTCACTGGCGGTCCATAAAATACATTTTTATGGTTTCTCGTATTAAATTTCAGGCATGATTGCTTGTCACGCTATGCATGCAGTCTTACCTGATGCTTCTCTGCTACTCTCATTTTCTTTTTGCAGTTCCTCTTCCTCCATTTCATCACTGGTACAGGCAGACACCATGTGCAGGTGTCCTGTTCTGCTAAAGAGCACAAAGCCTGGTAAAAGATGTGTTCATTGAATCAGTTCATTTTACTATAAGCTTGTAGGATTAATTCATCATCTATCTAAAAATTGTTTAACGTTACAAGTGCTACTTTCTCTTCTTTGCCACCTCTTCCCTTGCTGCAGATTTTGAGCAGTTGTGCATTAACCTTAAGTAGTATCTTGTGTAACCCCACTTCTAAGAGATAATGGCTAGCAGATGCTTAAGAAGGACTTGGCCCGATGTAACGTGGCGTGCTGGTGCTGGGCTTTTGTTTGTCATTTGGTTCCCAAAGGGAAGCTGTCTGATTCCTTGGGCCTGATCTGCTGGCAGAGCCTTGCACCATGTGAACGTAGCGGAGTGACACTGCTCTCAAAGGTCTTTCACTCTATGTGCCCCCTTCCTTCTCCCTGGCTGTGTCCTGGGGCTAGCTGGCTTGCATTATCTCCTTCAGTAAAGAGGATAATGCCTGTGATTAATGCACGGCCTGGATAAAGCTGGAGCTATCTGGATGTAGAGGAAGGAGGCGGGACAGGGTGGACACTAGAGTCTCTTTGTTATTGGTTACACATGACATCATCCTCTTTTGTGTAGCCACTGACAGTGCACAGGAGAGGCACGTGCAACTCTTCTGTACAACCAGCTGAACACTACCCCCCACACCATGCTCAAGACTACTGGCATGACCCGAGGCGTCAGCAGCCCCAGTACAACCAAAGGCCACCAGTGTAGTCCATTGTCATGGTGAATAAAGGAAGGAAGTGAAAGAGGGCATAAATGGATGGGTAGCACACATCCACACACAGATAATGGTGAGGTCCCCCTTGGCACAATGCTTAGTCCACTTCAGATTACATCAGCGGAAGGCATTGCTGAATTTGCCTAGCGTGCTTTGTAAATGGGTCAGTGGTAAGTACAGTAGACAGACCCAGCTAGCATTGAAGTGCAAGAATAGGACTTCCTATGCGGTGACAAACCGGGCCATTTCTAAGCTCATGGTAATCCCTGCTGCCGAATGTTCCATTGAGCTGCTATTGACAGATGGTTCAGTTGTCGCCCAGGGCGAAGACAGACTGACAGGCTGGCCCACAGGACACACATTCTTAACTATAGCCTAAAGAAAAGGCCTTAGGGTAAGACAGGGACACAAAAGACTCAAGAACTTGAAAGTGTGGCACTCACCTCATGGCCAAAAATGGACTGTACCTTACACAGTTCTACTTGATATCATTGTGTCATTATGATCAGGGTTTTTCATGATTGATTTCTCCTGATTCTCCAATTTTGGATGATGATGATGATGATGATTATGATGATGATGATGATGATGATTATTATTATTATTATTATTATTATTGAAAAAAAATCTAAAGGGTGGAGTTATGGGGCAAAATTCCCTCTGAATATGAATTAAAGAACAATGACACAAACCATTCAGGCATGAACCATGAGCCGTCCTGGCATGGGGTTGGCATCAGCCACAACATTAAAACAACTGAAAGGTGAGGTGAACAACATTGATTATTTTGCTACAATGGCACACATCACAGGGTAGGATATAGATAGCAACTGAACAGTCAGTTCTTGTAGTTGATGTGTTGTAGGCAGGAAGCATGGGCAAGCGTAAAGATCCAAGCAACTTTGAAAAGGGCCGAACTGATGGCTGGAGCTATCTGGATGTAGAGGAAGGAGGCGGGACAGGGTGGACACTTGAGTCTCTTTGTTATTGGTTACGCATGACATCATCCTCTTTTGTGTAGCCACTGACAGTGCACAGGAGAGGCACGTGCAACAACATTAACATTAAAGATCCAAGCAACTTTGAAAAGGGCCAAACTGATGGCTAGACGACTGGGTCAAAAATGGCAGGTCTTGAGGGCAGTGATTAATATGCACCAAAGTGCTCCCAGGATAGACCCAACAGGGTCATTAGCACCCAAGGCTCATTGATGTGCATAGGGAGTGAAGACTAGGTCATCTGGTCCGATCCTACAGAAGAGTGACTGTTGCACAAATTGCTGAAAAAGTTGGATATGATAAAAAAACATACACAGTGCATCACAGCTTGTTGTCAAAGTCACTCAGATCTTTGCGTTTGCCCACTTTTCCAGCAGTCAACTTCAAGAACTGACTGTTCCCTTGCTACATAAGGCTGCTCTTTCCCAGAGCTCTGTAAAACAGCTAAAATGTGCTTCCTATCTTCAAAGAATGTGAAATGGTCTGAGTTTTAAAATAGACTCTTAAAAAGCAACCTTTCATTCAAGATGACCTAATGTGAATGATGTTTTAAAGTGTATCCCCAGTGCTGAAGCCACTAGCTGTTATAAATGGCTGCCATTTTTGCCTCCCAGGTGAAATTTGACACATGTTTCGTTGGCTAAGGTCCACTGACCTGTTCTCAGAGGACAAACACTGCAGAGAGCCAGGAGACAGAGCTGTCAACAAGTTAAAATGTAACAAACATGCTCAGGGAACCCCAGACTGCACAGGTCAAGAGTGCTGACGGCATGACCATATATCTCAATGTTATCACTAAAACATATCAGTGACAGTTAGTATATATAGAAACCAAATGTGGCTTCTTCTTTTTAACCCGGCTGATGTCACTGCCACCGCACCATCTAAATATAAGATGGGGCTTTTGTGGTGACATCTGGTCTGTCAAATATGTCTGAAAAAATACCCAGCTGTGGTGGTTGCTTACTAAACAACTTTGAGGTTGGACACCTCCTACCTACAGACACGCTCCTACTTAACAAGCACATGAAACAGGAATGACCCGCCGATCCTGAATCATGCTTGTGCTGATAGTTTTTGCGTGTTCATTACTTATTAACCCATGTTGAGCTCATGCTGTTCCTCTTATCAGTGACGTATCCATGTGTAGGTAATGATTTGGAACTTGGAGAGCTAAGCAATCTGTGATCAGTGACTCACTCTTCAGATGTTAGTTCCATTATTTTGTGCTACACAGAGCTAACTGGGCCTGATTTCCCAAGGACAGAATCACCACAGTGAAATTTATTTTTGGGTGGTTCAAATCTGTCATCTGGTTTTAATGGACATTTGACTAATCCACAAAGCAATTTTAATGATTTTTGAATTATTTGGCAAATATTCACTAATCATTTACTCCACTGATGGCTGCACGGTTCTTTATATTGTAGAACGAGCCACATTCTAACTACAGGGGTCCTCGAGATACGAGGGTCTCAACATACGATGTTTCGTGTTAACAATGCTCACGTGGGTGAACTAGTTTAGTGGCACGCGGCAAAATATACACAGAAAATGCAGTAACGCAGCGTATGAGTTAAAGTGCAAGTGTTCCATTTGTGTTGCTTTGTTTGGTGACTTTTTGGCCTTTATCACGGCTTTTGAATGAATTTTTTACACACATTTTTTGTCTTTTTTTTTTGTTACAACAGCACAGTGTACAAGTACAGTATATTTGTTCTTTTCCTTTTTCTGTGTTTTGTTTTTATATTCTAGATTTTACAACTGTGTTAGGAAAGGTTGTTGACCTGTGTTTCAGTTTACACCAAAATTCGGGTTGCATCGCTGTCCTAAGAACGGAGCTCCGTCGTAACTTGTAAAGGTTATTTGTAAAAGGTTACTTGTAAACTGACAGTCTTACTTTCCATTTCAGTACAGGTTTTCGTCAAGGGGTAGATTTTTCACACTAGCCCCCGGCCCGTGTCAGTAAGCTATTAGCTACATAAATAAACTGTATTAGTGTATGATTTTTATAAGTTTTTATAATCTGCATTACATACATATTCAGGTTTTGTGAACAACTGATGCTTTGTTTGGTTTCAGTATCAAGCTTTAAAGTATTACTTTTATTTGGATTATCAACAGCTTTGTCTGCTAATGTTTCAGGTTTGAGGAGAAAATTAATATATAAGTTTTGCTGCTGTTTTAAAATGCTGTCTTAATAAAGCCTTAAAATACTGTTGGGGGGTTTCCCCTAAAGGGAATTGTTGATGACTGCACATTAAAATCGGTACTGAAAGGAAAAATAAAAAAAGAACAGGATTAGTGGACTAGTTGACCTATAGGGTCCAGTCCTATGTTTTAGTTCAATCACAGAGACGTGATCAAGCAGGTATAACAGACCTTACTTTGTGGCTTTACTGTAAATCACAGTATTGTTGTTACATTATTATTATTATTACTATTCCACCTGTTTTTTTGGAGCCGTTTCTCCTTTTGGAGTATAGCTCCCACGCCAGAACAATATCCGGTGTATTATTCTTGTACACCGGTAATCAATCAGATGAGGACTAAAAAAATGATGATACTCGTCCGTAGTGAACGTGAGAGATCGGTGGTGGTCGAGCCCCGTTTTAGGTCAGTGTGAAGAGAGAGAGCCAGTGACGCGATGCGCATGGAAGCCAAGGATAGAACAAAAGGCAAAAAAACAAAACGCGAAGAAACAAACACGGAACAAAACACACATCACGCTCATTAAACATACTTCTAGACACTAATTCTCAGGTTGGTTATATAAAAAAGACATGTGTGACTGTTAGTTGTGGTTTAATCACAAATAATCAGCCCATAGATGCTGCTACATGTTCAGCTGTCCCCATAAAGGTCTTGTTTAGAGCCAACTCATAATGACTGATTTTGCTGAAACCATTCCTTAGTGTTGTTTGTGTACATTAGAACTGGGTGGTATGGCCAAAACTTTTTTCACTGTATTTTTCAAAATTATACCGGTTTCACTGTATTTCACGGTATTAGAACTCCAGCGGCATGGATCTTTCATAAATGGTCGCTGCACACCAAAACAACTCCTTTCATGAAAGTTCCACCAGTTTTTTGTAAATCACAAAACTTCAGGTGTCATCCCAAGCCTTGTCTGGAGTTCCTGTGTACCGTAGAAGTAAAGTTATATAAATAAAAAAAAAGTAAAAATACCACTAGTGGCGATTTAAAGATTGCACACATGTGCAACTAAACAAAAACACCAGCATGAGCTGGTTTAGCGTGGTTTTAACTCCTAAAACCAAATATAATTTGCCCAAAATGAGTCTAAAATCAAGAATGAGTGTCTGTCAGGTGTTGGAGCCCTTTTTCCCACTGGAAGACGAAGAAAATACAGAGGACAGAGAGAGAGAAGGGGGCTGGGGAGGAGCTGCACCGGGGCGTGTTACAAAGTTTTCACTCTGTTTGCTGTGTTCTATATTTTCTGCTGTATAAATAAAGTTATTTTTTGCTAATGTATCCACTTTGTCGGGCTAAAGCGAAGATAAAAACGTACTTTTGGCATTATTTAGCCCAATAGTTTTTCCACTCAGCTGCGTTACTTACTTATAGATAGTTATTATACAAAGAATAGAATATAGTCTATTCATATTGTGGTGGATTTCTCTTTAGAGATTTTTATTTAGATTTTTATTTAGATTTCATTTAGACTTATTTTATTTTACATTATTCTTGTGTCTCTGTGTCTCTGTGTTGAGGCAGTCACCGCATAAGCAATTTCCTCCGGGATCAATAAAGGATTCTGATTCTGATTCTGATTAGTTTGGACTATATTTGTCCTGTTTGATCCCGTTGATGTACAGAATCATACACAGATCAGAATCAGATGACCTCGAACTAAACGGCAGGAAGATTATTACTGAATATGAAAGTATTTTTAAGAAATTACATGCACAAAAACGCACTCCCGGAAAGTAATATTTTACACCCTATAATCCACATACGGTTGATCTGACATGTCGTGACTCTCACACAGAGCTTCAGGACTCCTGAACTGTTCCCTTCCTGTAACAGTGCAGCTCTGAAAAAGGTTCCTCCTCAAAGTTTCCAGCTGCGCTACATTCCAAATGTTCTATAGGCTATTTAAAACGTTACTGCGGTATAAGAAAAATTCATAACAATAATAAAAAACGGTTTTCGGTATGAACCAGTATACCGCCCAGCACTAGTGTACATTAGTTTCGTGTGTGTTGTGTGTTAGTTGTCCCATATGTGCCCTGACAGCAGGCCCCATTCTAGGGCTGGAAGAGTGGTCAGTGTGTGTTTGCTGCACAGGTGATGGTCAGTTCAGATAGCGGCAGAGCGGCGGGGGCCGTGGCCTGGGTGATGTGAGCTTGTGCCTGGGGAGGCATGTCTGAATAATGCAGACAGCTCATGCATCATGCTCTGAGTCTGGGTGCTGGATAAACACCAGACTTAGCATGTCTGGTGTCTCCCCACATCTTCTCCTCATGATAGACTTTCAAATGGACTAAAACTTGATTTGGTCAATGTGATGGCAGTCTGTTTTGTTGCTTTAATGCTGTTTTGTTGGGATCTGTAATGCTGTTAATTTAGGTTTATGATACCAAGTTCTCATTTGCTCTGGGTGAGAAAGCTCCACTGAAAGGCGTTTCATGAAGAAAGAAGTTATTTTTGTTCATAAGAATGTCAAATTAAATAATCTCATCACACACAATACAGTAGACCTAATTGTCTGTGTAGGTGTATGATATTTTTTTTTCCACTTTTAGTTTGCTTTAACCTGCAGTAAACTGCAGGAAAGGCCATAGCTCATTTACGTAATTTGCAAATATTAGTTTCATGCTTTTCATACATTCGTAGTTTCATACATTTATACAGATCTTCAAAGTAGTTATTGAGTAAAACATCTTAATTCTAATAACTCAATAAAAAACTTTGGTTTAGGGCAGTGTTTCTTAATCCAGAGTTGGGCTGGAGCAAAAAAATTGACCAACTGGAGTGAACATGTTTGAATTGGTTTAGGGGATTAAGCTGCTGTCTGAACCCTGAGCCCTAGATTTATTCTTCAGTTATGTTATGAATTATTGCTTGGTAACTGTTATAAATAATTTAGTAAGTACTAAAAAGCTAATGTGTTAGTTATGAAGTTATGAGAGTGAGGAATTATATAGTTATGAGTTATGAAGTTATGAGAGTGAGGTCCATATATAGACTCTTTACAGTATAAGTAGCTACATTTTCCAGTTCAAAATTTTAGTTATGATACTCGTTAATGTTTTTTTGTTTTTCTTTAGCCTGGCCTTTTTTTTCTTTGCGGTTCTGTGCTCTGGTGGGTAAGCCAGGCTCTGAGAGTAGGCTGAGCCACTGAGAGACTGTAATCCCCAGGTGATGATGTCACCCACTGGATTTAGCTCTCATCCAATTAAGGTGGAACACCTTGTTCAACCTGTGAGGCTGGTGGGACGGGGTTGGGGGGGAGAGGGTCAGCGGCTGAAGACTGCTAACAGCAGTAAGCAGACAGGTGTAAATTATGGAGGCTTTGGTGTAGAATACTGAATTATTTTTTTTTACATTTTTGTTCCATCTAAATAGTAAAATTCATACACAGACACTTTCACATGTACAGAGCAGGAAAGAAATTAAGTGTAAAACTAGTTTACATCTCGTAGGCTTTCTAGAGTTAAGGTGTGTTTTAAGGTATGGATAAGTGGATTGGCCAAAATATAACATCATAGTACCTCATAATGGTATTTAGTTTTTATGAGAATTTTTAGCAGTTGCAAAGTGTCAATCAAAACATAAGGTAAAGGTAAAATGGCCTGACATTTAATAAGCCACTTGTTACTATGCAGTTTATGCCGCTGCTGTCCGCTGCTTGTGGTTTTCAGGCTCTCCTGGTCTGTTTTATGATTTATGCAGTTGCATAGTTTTCTAGAAGTTATATTAAGCTTATATTCAAAAAAGCTGATTGACATTGCAATGACATATCGTCATATTTCCCATCCCTGCTATAGAGCAGGCAGCTAGAGGCACACTGAGGCAGTCAGACTGTTTGGTAATCTGGTACCTGTGTCTGACCTTGGACTGGTGACATCACCTGAGGGGCAGTCTGCCAATCTGCAGCTGATAAGACTGCTGTGTAAGCACAGACACACACACATTCACACACTCGACTCTTATTTACTGTCAGACGCTCCCTCATATTGATTTGTGACTGGCTGTCTCTCCTGCTCAGTGTCTTGAATTCAGTGTTACTGTTAGGCTAAAGGTTAGGGTGAATGTGTGACAAAGTATATTGTCCAGCATGAATAGGGTTGCAAAAAGCTTAGTACATTTGGTTGGTCTTGAGAGTGAATACTGTTTTACATACTATGTCAGACTATCTTATTTGAAAAAAGTGAAACATTCCATGACATTGGCCCTTTAAAATAGAGTTAAAGAAATTAAATCAAATTTACAATTTTCCCTCACCCCCAATTGTAGTTGGACAAGACACGTTTGTTGTCTGAACGGTTTAAATGTGACAGTTGTTACAGTTAAGCCATAATTTCATAGATGCCAGTAATCAGCATGAGCAAGTCTATGAATTGAGTCTGTGGTGATGTAAGTATACAATGTAAGCATTGCGTGGTGCTAATTGGTGAGGTATAGGCTTCCATTACCCTAGTAGTTGTGATCTTGGCTGACCAGCTGTTTTTGTGTTAAGGGGAATTTTTCTTGCAGTTTTTTGAATGTGTTATGGAATAAATGTTCTTCATCTTAGTACTTTTGAAAATGAAGTTTAGGGGCAGGTGATTGCCAGCCTTCTCTGGAATATGTTCTGTTTAAATATAACGTGGTCAAACTGTGACAGTCATTGACCATTCTTTCCTACTTTTATTCCTTTCCTGACTTATTTTCCCACATTTTTGCTTTATTCTTCTTTTCTGCTTCTATCTGCCCTACTCTGCTCCCCCCCCCCTCTCTTGAGCAGCTCTGGCTGATGGTCACGTGATTAAAAACTGCCTGACAACATCGAGACAGCCAGGCTCACGTGCAGCCTCACACAGCTTGGTGCTAGCACTGCGCCACACACACAATACCCTCACACTTGCCCACATCTGCGCTTGATGTGCGTTTGAGCATGTAACCTTTAAATTACAGTTATTCCACACACTGACACACTGCAGTCAAATTTACTCACATGTTTATCAGCCACTCCCTTCCCTCCTACACTCTTTTTGCATTATGGGAGAGAGAGCAATTAAGAATATGTACATCTTCTCTAGTGCTTGGATGACTGTATCTCTAGTACCTGAATTGACCAGTCTGCAGATGAATGGATAGACAGATGTGTGTATACAATAGATCCAGGGATGGGTGGATGGACCGATAAGTGCAGTAGATGTGTATTTAATTGGATGATAGATGAATGAATGGATAGTTAAAAAGATGGATGGTATGATGAATTGATAGATAGCAACAAAACAACTTAAAATTCTTAAGCAAAACGTGTAGGGGGATAGTAGTGGAATACAGGTACTTGGAATATGTATCCAGAATACAGGAATGATGTATCTGTATTAATGCTCTAACCAGTGAAAGTTGCTTTTATCGTTGTGTGTACCTCGGTTTCTTTGTTTAGCGAATTTCTTTAAGGATATGTCCTGTATTGTAACGTGTGTGTGTGTGTGTGTGTGTGTGTGTGTGTGTGTGTGTGTGTGTGTGAGCGCAGGTTGATCTGGGCAGGAGACAAGAAGTGGTGGTGTATGACCAGAGCACTAAGGACGCTGGTCAGCTTTCCAAAGACAACTTTGTCCACATTCTCCTGAGCAAGCTGGATGGAACTTTCCACAAAGTATCACTGCTGACAGGTATTGATGCTGCACTCCAATCTTAGTTTCACTATCATTCACTGACCTCTGTGTATGGTAATATGCTAAACAAATAAACTTGCCTTACCTTGCCTTGCCTTGTTAAGAACACAGTTAAGTCGCTTTTCCACTGACTTGACTTGACTCAACTCGACTGTACCTTTTACGTAGTAGTTTTCCACTGCAGTTTGGACCCCCTTGATGTAGCTGCTGACACTGTTGACATTTTTTAACTAAAAAAGTAGCAGTGGAGAAAACCGAAGGGATAGTGTTTTCGATTCTCAGTATGTAGTGACGATTCTCTCAGACGAGTCAGTAGCCTGCTCTGTTTTCAAGCCACATTTTGGTACCTACTCAGCTCACATGGAGCCTTGATGGTGCTGGTATAAAAATGGCACTGGGTACCAGGTGCTTGGTACTAGATTTGAAAAAACGAAAATGCCGAGTAGAAGGTACTTGAGTAGAGCAGGTACCATGCAATGGAAAAGCGACTTCAGTGACAGTAATGTGTCACAACAGTGCTGAGCAATTTCTGCTTTTCACCAACAGAGGGCACTGCATGCATCATCTCCTACAGATGTTTTTTGTACACTCTCTCTCTCTGTCTCTCTCTCTCTCTCTCTCTCTCTCCCTCTCTGTCCTCCCTACCCCTCACACATCTTGCACACACAGCCTTCACATAACAGTGACTGATTTGAGGCCTTGATAATTATTCCTAACATGCATTTGTCAGAAAGACGTGTGCTTGTTCCTAGCTTTGAACACTTTGTAGTTCATCTAGTAGCACTGCACTGGTTAGATAATTCTCCCCTGATGTCATTACTGTCTAATAATACACTCCGATAGAGAGGGTCTATATTGGGAGAAAAAAAGTGCTGCAGATACAGAACTGAAATGATCTCATCTGATTTGAACGTTTCTCTGTGATGCTACAATGGAATATGAAAAATTAAGTTTGGCCACAACAGATTCTTTTTCAAACTTGTTTTTTCTGTTATCATGAAATGAATCATCCTGAAGGGTGCAGGTTTTGGGCTGCATTAAAAAAAATAGAATTTAATGTGTACATTCTGCTGTTGTAAACTAAATTTTTATAGATTTTAATGGCCATGTGACATGACAACAATTCCAGTCTGACAAGACAAAAGTACAAATGATAGAGAACAAAGTCAGTTTTCATTGAAACAATTATATTGAAATTTAAAAATGTGCTCAGAGGATTTAGAAAGCTGCCTGAGATTTTTGAAATCTCCTGCATGACACAGTACAAAGTAACTCAGATAACAGAGTAGTCATTTTACCCTGTGTAGTCTTTTTTGACTGAACAAATGAACACAAACAAAACTTCACACATTTCAGTCTTGCAAAAAGTTCCACACAACATCACTGTCCTAAGAAAACCCTCATTCTCAAAGCTGGTGAACACATTCAGTGTTGTAATTATGACTGCTGTGGAATGATGAGATATTATGCTGCTGTGGGCAATGTGTGAATATGTGCAAAGTCCGTTTAAAGCTCGCAGCCTGCAGTTTCCTCTGTCAATGCTTAAAGTTTTTTTAGCTTCTGAAAGCCTCCCTGCTCCAAATATGTCACAACTGGAAAGGAGCCTAAAGCTGTTTCAATCAGGATTTGGAGACATTTTGGAAAGTGAAAACCAGCTTCTATAAATCTTTGATTTGGTCCCCTCACCCTCCCCATCTCGCCACTCTCAGTTTGGAGATTATGTCTTCTTGGCCAGTCAGTCATAATGATGCACTTGCATTTCTTTGTGGTAAGCTCCCTTGAAACTCCCTGATTCTTAATTTGTCACACTTAACACCCAAAGCCGTGCTCTTCCTGCTCTGCTCTGTTTCTGTCTGAGGGTGAAACAGTAGTCTGTGTTTTCCCCCAGTGTGCTTTTGCCTGTCTAAATTGAGATGTATTACAGAACCGAATCACACTTATTCCATTCTGATAGCCACCGATTCCACAGCTGAGCAAGATAATTTCAAGAGGTGAGAGCCAATAGGCCGAGATGGGGTGGCGTGAAGGCCTGTGGAAAAAATGAGGTCAATAGAAGTCAATGTTAGACCCAGTCGGCTTCCAGCTGTGGGCTTTTTTTTGGGGGGGGGGTGGGAGCCTGGTTTTAACCACTCTAAACCGGCTTGCTGCGTGTGTGTCTGTGTGTGTCTGTGTGTGTCTGTGTGAAGGCCTGTTCATGAGGAGGGAAGCCCCTGCCCAGCACTATACAGGATGTGCCTGAACTCGTGGCCATTCATTTGCTCCAAGTCCCAGTGATCATCTCCATGCTGCGTGAGATTTGAAGAGAACATGCTGATTTGATTAGGGCCATATTAAGGCCATTTGGATGACGTACACCTCTTGCTTGTCTTTGATGTAAGCATGAAAGGCAAGCTGACGTAATGCTGGAGAATGGGTCCAGTTCAGTGTTTGTGGGCTTGTGAGAACTGTTTTAGGCTTTTAGAAGACCACACGGCTCTTTCTCACAGTGGCAGCTATGTTGTGCGTCAATGCACACTCCACCAATCGGTTCTCTGTACCACCAGCCTGTTAACACTTCCAGATCCTCCAGGCCCTTGATATGCCTCCTCTTACACTTGGATTATTCCTTACTGAAGGAAGCTGAACAATTCTGCCAAGAGCAGTGTTTATTGGTGTTTATTGGGAGAAGATGAAAAATTTTATTTTGATAAAAGTTATACTTGTGTTGACAGGAAAACCGGCCACATTAGTACCAAAATACGATGTCAAAAAGGAAATCATTTTCTGTTAATCGAATGTAAATGCATTACATAACTATTATTAATAATGAAATGATGTAATTGCATATAAATAATATAAAGTAAACCGTATGTAAGGCAAAATGTCTAACTCAAGACTTTTAATGGTTAGTCTGGGGTGTTTTTTTGGTGTTCTAAATCTTTTTTTTGTCATCACTTTATAGCCGTGGTGCTTATGATTGCTGCTGCTCCTTGCAGTTTGGCCCATGTTGTGGTTTGTAGCACTTTGTACCCTGCTGCTGTTTTATCCTGTTCCTTGCTGTGCTGCTGCCATTGGGATGGAAAATGCTTATCCTTTCTATTAAAACAGTAAACAGCCTGTTTTCTCTGATGAAACACAGTCAGGAACAGAAAGCTTACTGACTCAAAGCTCCCTTTTAATAGAAGCCATAGGGGAAATGTGTAGTGCAACTGCAGGTAGAGATTAGGGTGAAAATTCTGCTTCAGTGGCAACCAGAATCATGTCAGAAGACATCTCTCCATACATCAATGCTCCATAGCTACACTTATTTTCCCCCCCGAGTTCAAGCATTTGTAGGCACCTGCTTTTCTAGTGTATCTTCTGAAATCTAAGATAAAGTTCTCTCCAGAATTATTGGGGCCCTTGTTTAATTTGAGTAACAAATGCTGATGAAAATTCTCCTTAATGTTTATCAAATGTCTTTTCTCAGCAAGTGAAGAAAAAAAATATAAGTTCCATATGAGCCCATTGCTACAAGAAAAAAGTTAAAAAAATTTTAAAAAAATTCCAAAGAAGTGTCATAATTGTTGGCACCCTCTCATTAACTATTTTATGCAACCCACATGTGGCAACAGAACAGCACTGAGTTTTCACTCGTTTTGTTTTATAAGGCTTTTACGAGGTTTTTTGACCATTCCTCAATGCAGAATCGCTCCAGATCCTGCACAGTCCTGGATCTTCTTTTGTGCACTCAACCCTCAGCTTTTAAATCAGAATAAGGTCAGGGGGTTGGGATGGCAATAGCAAATGCCTGAATTTTACTGTAAGGACCAAGTATTAGCTTCAATTATCTTGGCCAATAATTGGGAAATAAGTGATTTTGTTTAAAAAAAATAAAAATAATAATAATTAAAAAAATATATATATACACACACACACACACACACACACAGTTTACTAATATTTGATTTATTCTCACACTACATTTACCTCAAATTTACCTCATACTAAATTTACCTCTGATTTTAATATATTATTAAATTAACTAATAAAGTGAATTTTTCTAAGCCTTTCCAGTCACCTTTGTAAAGGGTGCCAGTTATTCAGCAGGGCCCTGTGTTACTGTGTAGTAACAGTAATCTTTGGGAAGGTTATTCACTGGGTGTTACAATGTTACTGTGAGGTTTTGATTGCATTCAGCCTCAAGAGCATTTGTGAGCTCAGGTGCTGGTGATTAGGTCTTCATCACTAATGTCACTCCCAGCATCCCAAAGGTATTTAACAGAGCTCCATCCCTCAGGAGAATGTGATTCCACTTCTCTGCAGCTCAACGATTGGCATTGCTTATGATGGCCTTAGGTTCTTCTATAATGATTATTCAAACTGTATTTGCACAGTTGAACATATCAACCAATTTTACTCATTAGAAATAGCGTGTGGATAGTTTTGGACATACGGTGTACTGCATGGGGCACAATGCCAGAAGTAAATCCTGCCCTTGTTTACAGAAGGAAAAGCACTGAACTATGCAGAGCAGGGGTGGCACTATAGGAACATATTTTAGAACCACTGCCAAATCACAAACTGGACCAAAGTGTATAGCACACCCTCATTGGCTTCTCCTGCTTCCAATACAGCAGCCCCTCTCTCCGAGCATCATACTCTCGGGGGATGATGAGGGGAGATCCCGTAAATAAGATCCCGTAAATAAGATTGACAGCATGGAGAAAGGAATAATTATGTCCACTTTTGTCTCGCTGTCTGGGGGAGAGGATTTAGTCCCAACGCTGTTCTGTACATGCATATGCAAGAAAAAGGATTAGGACACGCACACACGCACGCACGCACGCACACACACAGACACACACTCGCACATTGTGAACTCAAAGGAATACAGTATTGCCACACAAACACAAACGAACTCGCACACTGGTTGACCCTGTGGGTTTTGTTATGCAACAGCACTGTGGCTCGTCCCAGTACATGGAATAATGATGGTGCTGTGAACAGTGTGGGCATGATGCTAACTTACTAAACAGAAAGACTCATCAGAAGCAGAGGGCAGAGGGTAAACATTTCCCATATCAGGGAGCTGCTGGCATGCCTTTATTCCACCAGCAGTTGTTTAGAGAAGATAGGAGGCTGTTTATACACTAATGCTGATTGGGAGGGGGGGGGGGGGGGGGGGGGGGGGGGGGGGGGGGGGGGGGGGGGGGGGGGGGGGGGGGGGGGGGGGGGGG
>JBBJLS010000128.1:5948193-5966084 GCA_037577275.1 Bryconaethiops microstoma
CCCACTCACACACACCCCTTCCACCCCCACCACTCACACACACACACAGGCTCAGTCTGAAGTGAAAGGAGGGGATAAGGGAGGAAAGTTCTGAGATTCTCTCTTGCTTAGATAGCATCACTGCAGGAAAAGGGGAACAAATTACAGATCGTGACGCTACATGAGGGAATCCTAATGTCGATGAACGCTGCTCCCAAGGCGGATAAGTCAAAGCAAGCCATTCTGCAAATTGCAAAGTAGTTTACTTTAAGCAGGGCAAGTTATTTACTTCTGCCTCTTTAACCTCTTTAGGTCTGTAATTAAATTATTAATCTTTGGGCTTGTTTTTCCAGTAATTACAATGAGTTAAACAGTAACTACTATGAAAGTAATATGTAATGTTTATGGACAGATGAACTGAAATGTGGACCCACCAGCAGGTCTCCAGGAGTTTAAAGGGTTAATACTTACTCTACCTAAGCGTTCTTTCAACACAACTGTTGTGAGGTTGCTCAAGCTTTAATGAACAAGATGGCATATCAAGTGTATGCATGACACATTGTAGAGATGTTTTAAAAAATCATGAATATTGAGTAAAATTAACTGTTTGCTGTTATGAATTGCATTTATATGTTATATATTTATATAATCCCACCAATATGATGCAGTGGCAGTCCTAATTCTGACCAACATTGTTTAGATTTTATGGATCATGTGACCATTTTACTTTTTTCATATCACCTACAGAAACTCTTATGCAAAAATAATTAGATTTTTCTCAGAGCTTGTTTAACTTCACAACAATTTCCAGAACACCTTTGTGAGCAGAGCATGAATAGGTCAGTTTCCTTGTTAGTTTTTGCTTTATGTAATGAGAGTGGATTGATTGCAATAAAAACATGCCCAGAATTTGTCTGACAGCAGTGACATTTGCCATTTGTGCAGCTTGGCTGCTGTGGAGGCCTACTGAAGCTTACGTAGTCATACTCCTCTCACTGGCTGCTGATAAACTGTGATGAAGCTCCGTGTGAACTTGTTCTTGTTACCCCCAGTGGAATTGGCATGCTATTTCCTGCCTCTGCCTGACTGATAAAAAATACATAACCTTTTTGCTATTGCTGTTGGAATGTATCTCCCATGTTGCTCTCCTATTTTCTTATTTTATGCAGTTAATGCACAGAACTCTCTCACACACACACACACACACACACACACACACACACACACACACACACACACACATACGCATGCATTCATACATGCTCACACTCACGCTGAGCACACAGGAGGTCACAGTCCTGAGCTTTCACACCTCGCTCAAAAGAGGTTTAATTAAATCTGGTGGACTACAATATGTTTTATGCTTGTGTGTGTGTGTATTTCTGTGTGTGTGAGTGTGTGTAACTGTGTAGTTATTTGCGTTTCAGTGTATGTAAGTGAATGCTTTCTACAGATGTGCAGGGTTTTTTTGTTTTTTTGGGTTTTTTTTTTTTTTTTTTTTTTTTCACCTGTCTGTTGCCATCTGCCTGTTCTTTGTCTCTGGACAGCAGGAGCTGGAGTCACCTTGGTTGTGTGGTTTTTTTTGTTTATGCTTGTGTTTATTTTCTGATGCCTTCTCCTGCAGTGCTCTCTGCGTGAGTGCTGTCTCTGGCATTCTCCTGACCTAGTGTAGATGATCCGCACGATATATTGTTTATGTGTCACTGTTATGGCTATTGATTTTGCAGGAGACGTCACACAAATGAGTGCGTTAACAAAACATTTCATTTCTCTGTATTTCTAGCGTCCTGAAAAGCTTCAGATTTTCTGCCTGTGTTTTGGCAAATCAGGACACTCACATAATCACATAGGTCAATTAGGTTAAAATAATACAGGCTGACCTTTTTTCATAATACGCTCTCACCGGTGTGGATTTAGTGTAGCAGTGTAATAACAATATTATGTCCACGTCATGCAGCCTTATAGTATTTAGCACAAGGTTTTCTAATCCAGAGCTTGAATTCAGTATTTAGCATTTGGTATAATTTTGTTAGTTCTGATTTAACTGATAGAATTGATTGAATGATTGATCGTCTGGATTGATTGTGATTGACTGGATTGCTTACAGAATACAGGACCAGAAACTAGATTCAAGATCTGGAAATACCTCTTGTATAGAGTCAAGAACAAAGTGTGCTTGTATTACAATACATCCTGATCCTGACCTGTTTCACCAAACCTGGTTAATAGAGAACAAAAGAAAGAAGGGATGACATCTGACGATGATGGAAGATTATGTACGATTAAAGTTGAAAGCAAGCCTTTCGCTTTGATGAGGCAGAGTGAATGGTTGTAACTCGATCTTTCCTCCCTCCTTCTTTCTCTTTCACTCTTTCTCTTTCACTCTCTCTCTTTCACATTCTCCCTTTCTCTCTGTCTCTGTCTCTTTCTCTCTGTCTCTTTCTCTCGCTGTGCTCCTTTCATCTCTCTCACCTTTTACACTAGCAGGGTGTTTCTCGTTAAAGAGAGAGAAGTGTTCATATGTATGAGGTAATGAAGGTGTGGTGACGCTCTGTGAGGCAAAACAATGCGAGTGTTTCCTTCCACGCTGTGGTATAGAAGATCCTACAGTGCTCTGCTCAACTTGCTCCACCCTGCTCACATCCCAAAAGGCTTTTCTTGTCAGCGTTGTACGGTCACTGTAATTTGAGTTCAAACATTAATAGAATTTATTATAGACTTTCAGTATGTGTCTTTGGTTGTTTTGATGCAGTAAAATAACAGGTTAGGGACAAATCCACTTCATTAACATTAAGCAGTAAGGCAGATTTAGACTTAGAGACATTTCTTTTATCCAGTGTGATCTACACTACTCCTTAAAGCAGTTTGGCTCAATAGGACATTTCTACATGTGTGTTTTTTTTACTGATGTCGCCAACGTGTAATGGAAGTGTATAGCCCACCAATTAACATCAGTTTAGGCAATTCAGCTTGAATCTGTATGTGGTATATTTAGGCATCCAGTCTTCCCAGAGCTAGTTGGTGGGGTATCAACTTTACGTGTGAGATACATTAGCCTGTAGTGCAGTGTTTGATGTAAAGGGATAAGTGTATACATTCGATGTCTGTCTAACCCACATGTATTACTCCTCAGTGCTGCATTGCCCAATCAATGATTTCATTGAGAGGGAGCCACTGGTGCCATTGGGGTGGTGAGGTAAGCTCCGGGGGGGGGGCTCATGCTGCATTATTGTGAGCACACACACACACACACACACACACACACGAACGCACACACAAACTTGCTTTCTCTGTGAGAGAACACTGCTCTATTTTTAGTGCAAGCCTCTGTGGTCATCACATCTGGCGCCAGCTGTGCTCTCAACCGCTTTTTCACCAGTGCGCTCTCAACCGATCGCCCTTACACAGACACACACACACACACACACACGCATATTTGCTCACTCATTCCGTAAAGGTCAGTGGAATTTTGACCTTTTTAGGTGGTTCCCTCTCTGAATCCTTCACTTTCTCTGACACACTTAGTAGGCGCGTAACGATGCCCTCCACCAGTTCAGTTTGATTTCCGATACTGGATTCGGGATCCAATATTCTCACAATAAAATTTGAATTAGGGGAAGTTTGCAACACTTGCATAGGCAAGTAGGAATTAATTCTCATAGTTAATATAATCCATTCTTCGTGACCTGTTGTCATATTTTTATTGCAATTTCACACTCGTAAATCATCATTGCACACACACACACACACACACACACACACACACACACACACACACACACATATATACACATATATACACATACATATTCCAACATGTGCTGTTTGTAGTGTACAGAAATGACCAGAGCTTGTCCTACATTTGCCCTTCTGTTTACTTGGATTTAGCTTCTTCGTAGGCTCTTAGGCCTCAAATTATATGTGCTATGTCAATTCCCAGAAACTACATGAGGAACCGAATAGATGTCTAGTGCTGCCAAATTCCTTCAGTATGACATAAACCCACCACTTTATCTCCTCTCCTCTCTTCTCTACTCCTTCTCTTCTCCCTCTCTTCTCCCTCTCCTCTCTTTTCCTGCACTCTCTTCTTCCTCTCATCTCCCTCTCCTCACCTTTCCTTTCCTCCCCTGTTCTTTCTTCTCCCTCTCCTCTCCTCTCCTCTCCTCTCCTCTCCTCTCCTATCATCTCCTATCATCTCCCTCTCCTCACTACTCTACCCCTCTCCCGTCCCTCTCCTCTGCTCTCCTCTTTGCCTCTCCCTCTCCTCTCCTCTCCTCTGTGCCCCTCTACCCTCCTTCTCCTCTTTCCTTTCCCACCTCCTCTCTTTCGCTAACTTTTTCTTTTCATTCTTCCTTCCTCCTCTCCTCACCCATACCCGCTGTCTCTCTCTTTTATTTTCCCTTTCCTCTCCCTGTCCCTTTCTTTTCATTTTTCCTTCCTGCTCTGCTCTCCTATTCTATTTCATACTGAGCTATTTGGTTTTATTTTTCCCTCCCGCGATGCTCAGCTCTTCCAGTGAGCCGCTGCCCGCTCAGATATGCCCGCTGGTATGTAGCTGGGTGAACACACACTGGCCTTTTTTCCCTTTCTAGGGCACAGAGGGAAGCATGGTGGAATCTCTGTGCTACTCCACTTTTGCAATAGGAAAGTTGGCCCTATTGCCGCAAGCTGTCCTGGCGCCTTTAAGAAATCCATTCACTGCTCCACACTGCCTTTTGCGTAAGAGAACAAGTGGGTCATTTTTATCATGTTCCGCAAAGGTTTCATCGCGCCTGTCATACTCAGATTATTCTCTCTCTAAGTGTTTCTCAAAATAGAGATACTTTTTAGCATGTTCATGTAATGCCAATTACATTATTTAACCTCTTAAACCCTGGATATTTTAGTTTAGTTATTTGTAGTTATGTTTTGTAAGTTATTAACTAATTCTCTCAGATCTCCTGTAAATTATTCTGTGACTACAGTGAAACTGCAATGCATGTTATGTAGTCACAATATACCCCTGTTGTAACTCTAGTAATGATGGACCCTTGGGCTGGTAGTTTTAGGACATTTGTTAAAGGGGTTAATTATGTTGCTGCTTAAGAGTTGCAGAGCGAAGAATTTATTGGTTTGTTTATTTATACAAAATGAGAATCTTTCTGTGTTTTTTGGTACAAGTCTTGTTTATCTTCGTGTCACAAAAGTTGCATTGGTAACAGCGAATCAAATGAATTTGCAAACAGACAATGAATTCCAGGAAAAGTACAGCAAAACACAGGAACACACACTAACACACATACCCGCGTTTGCTGACACACAGCATGCTGTTGACGTAGCCCTGCGCTCATTTCCTGATAAAGGCCGGAGATCTTTCCATTCCGTCCCAGGCTAAATTTGGATTTTCCAGCCTGGCCTAAAGCCCCATGTGAAGAATGCAGACTTTGTCATCATTTCAGAATCTCCAAGTTTTCTTGATAGAATTCCTTCGCCCTTCTTCCCTACAGCCCCCCAGCCTGCACATCCTCCCTGTTGTGTAACGCTTTGGAGGCTCATCCACTGCTCCACATCAGCCAGATGACATCATGACTCTCGAGAGTTTTAGCAGGATCTCTTTCTCTATTCTTCTTCTTCTCTTTCTTTCTCTCGCTCTGTCTGTCTCTCTCTCTCTCTCTCTCTCTCTCTCTCTCTCTCTCTCTCTCTCTCTCACTCACTCGCTGTCGCTCTCTATCTCTCAGACTAAACTCATAAGTGGGAGTTAATGCCTGAAAGGTTTCCATAGAACACCTTTAATATTTAACTAAGCTCCTTTAGCATGTTTTAGCTGTAGCCCTTGCTTGACTGTTGTGACCTGTGGCGCTGTCAGTACTGTGCACATTGCAGTATAGTGTCTCTAGAGCTGACTGGAGATGAATAGTGCTGTCATGACGTCCACCCACACCCGTGTCATTACCACCTCTGTTGTCACTCAGGGATCATCACTGCTGAGGCCCTGATGGAACGCACAAGACTGCTCTGCTCTCTGTAATGCATCTCGACAAATTAATGTTTTATGCAGAATGTTAAGCATTACTACTACAAAACTTTCTACCACGAGTAAAAAACTTTACTTCAGCCACAGAAAATGATACGGCTTCTACAGCTACACAGAAACTGAAGCATTATCTGACCATTACATGCCAAAACATTGCTTTGTTGTTTCTTAAATGCTCCGACAGAATGGAATTTGTAGATCATTTCTCCATGTTTAAAGTATTACTCAGCATAGTGTTAATAAAGGGTTGCTCACTTTAATGTGCTCTCTAGTGTGTTCTCTAGAAAGTGTGGGCTCACCAGGACCGTTTGATTCAATGCAGAATACTTAATTCATGTGGAAATATCAGGTTTTTTTTGATGATTTCAATTTGGCGTCTTTTTTTTCCTTTAAAAATAAAGAAGGGAAGATTATAATGCAGGATGAAAATAAAAATATTCCAGGGTTCTGACAGAGAAGTATGCGGTTTTTCGTATGATCTCCGTCTCGAGAAAAAAGGAACACGCTTCTGACTCAGACGCTGTATGACACATCAGAGTGTCAGTGTGTAACAGTGACTATTAGTCACAGATACAGCGAGTTTGAGACCGCACTGACCTGGGACCTGTATGACTATATGGGCTGTTAAAGCAAAGGCTTTATTTAGAGTGTTAGCTTGACACTGGCTGTCGCTGAACTGGCCTGAACCAGGAACTGCGATTTTTGCTTAGTTTTTTTTTTTAGTTCTCCCTAAAATAGCAAATAAGTGGTTCTGTTCAAATGTCAACTGCCACAGTACAACATGCAATGATAAACATACAGAATACATAACATCCTTTTCATGATTTGGTTGCATCCTTCTGAGCCATGGTTCAGTTGGATTATTATTATTATTATTATTATTATTATTATTATTATCAAATGCCAAGCACTGTAGCAGGCCATATAATCCTGTGGTGGATTTTCATGGAATTTTGTACATTGATAGACTGATGAATGGAATGGCCCCAAATTTGGTACCCAGATACTTTGGACTACTCTCTATTGCCACCAAGACTCGTCTTTGCTAAAAACTTTTTGAACTGTTTGTCCCAAAGCTGTGATCTGTCATCTTGATTTGAATGCACTAAATTCCACAATATTGGATTTTCTGCTATTTTGAGTTCACTGTTGTTTTAGTCCGCTTTAGTCGTCTGTCACTGATTTAATTAGCCACTAGTCTGACAACAGTGCTAGCCATTAGTCTTCGTGGTTGCGTATCAAAGATCCCTTTGCATCATCTCTCTTTGGATACTATTATCTCAAAAATAGTAGCTTTACAAGAGAAGATCTTCTTTTTTAATAAAAGTTAACATAACACGATTTTTAGTCCGTTTCTGTTGGTCCACTCATCAAATGGTCGCACAATGATGGGTAGTTGGAGTTATCAGATCATGTTAAGAAACTTAAAAATGGAGATAAATAGGTATTGTTCTGCTTGGCCTAAACCTACAGTGAAGTCTGATACTGGATTAGGTCTTAAGCATTTCATACATGGCACAAACCAAGACAGAGTGCAGACTAGCTATTCCCAGATAGCTGGCCCCAGATCTGGGTTCTGCTCTGTGTGATGTGTTGTGCCCTGGCAAAAGCTGATCTAGGAAAAGTTCGCAGTTTGACTGGGGTGGCTAATTAACACTGAGCTGATTGCAGTCGAGGAAGCAGGGAGTAATTCTGCTGTCAGCTCCAGTTCATCTGAGCAGTGTCCGCCTGGTCATTAGTATCCAACATGACAGACAGACCATCTGTCCCAGAGAGGTTGCAGCATGCCTGTCACTTCACAGCATGTGAATAATTAGCATGAAATATGCTATACTAGGAATCATCGCTGTCATAACAAAAGCATGTATCTCCGAATTAGAATTTTGGAAAGGACATTCTGAACTTTAATGTGTATTCAGGGAAACAACATTTTGTGCCTAGCAGTTTTGGATCACTTCTATTGGAGCATGAAATATTCACAAAATGTAACGGGCAGATAGCATTTTAAATGAGTTCGATTATTATTTAATGTTATTCTCAAAACATGATGACATAAAATTGAGTGATGAGTGATTTCATGTTGTGTCACCATACGCCTCCCTGAGTGTATATTGTCAGTATGTAAAGAACAATGAGCAACTGCATACAAACTGTATTTAGTGCACTGTAGAGTGAAATGTTGAATAAAAATCATTTGTACTAATACTTTCAATAGTATTGTTTTAAAAGTGGAACTGTTCATTCTTTTTCTCTGTTCCTATAGATGTCCGAGAAAGTAAATGTTGTATCGTCCATCTTGAACATTTCTTGACATACTGTGATATTACATTTTTCACCCAAAACCCATATTTTGGCTATTATTATGAGATTTACACTTTGTCTTAAAAGCAAGCAACATGAACTACACCTCCAAAATGCAGGCATTTTAATAAACAGTGATGTAGTTCAGCCGCCGGTGTGATGAGTGATGTGACGCACAATTTTTGACTGACGTTTCTATTTTTGCCATGTTGCATCACACCGCACTGATGTTCCCCACAATTAAAAATAGGCTACTGCGTTTGAGCCACTTTCAGTAAAGCATGGTTAAAATGGTCAAAAAGTGGACGAGGAAGAGAGCTGTTACATTAACTGAGTAGTAGAGTAGAGTGCTAGAAGTTTCAAGTATCAATACCAGTGTGGTGTTATAGGCTGTAGATTACTGGCACTTATGTAACATAAATGTTAAATGTGTATCCAAATTTGGAAAAATGATTTTAATGTAATATGTGGCTTGCTCTCAATTTGTAGTTGACATTTTTGCTGTGAGCTGGTCTGTATTTTGTTTATATTTTAAGTGGAGACATATTTTAAGTGGAGTTGGTTCTAGTGGTTACATGGGGTCCTGTGATATGAAGGTCATGAGTTTGAATCCGAGGACTGCTAGTGGCACCTCTGAGGTTCCCTTGAGCAAGGTACTATCCCCACACTCTGCTCCCCGGGCGCTGTGTTCCTGGCTGCCTGCGGCTTCACTTGGTGAATGGGTTCAATGCAAAGGAAGAATTTTGTGCTGTTCACACTGTGTGCTGTGGTGTGTTCACGTATGACAAAATGGTCACTTCACTTCATGATACAAGGCACTACGTGAACACTCATTCAACCAGATGTTAGATATGACGGCAATGAAATTCTAATCAGACACTATAAACAAACTAGTTGAGTGTACTAGGGTACTAGTTTATGCAACTTGATCAATTTAATTTGAACGTTTTTTTGTTTTTTTTTAAAGTTGCAGTTTTTTTGTTTGTGGCAATTCATAATGACCATCACAGAGATTTTAATGTATACAAGCATGTCTAGTTAAGGACTGTATAAAATGTAGCCTCAGTGTCATGCAATAGCTCACTTACCAGGCCTCACATTGACCTCTAAACTGAATGTCCTTTTACTGACATTTAGTAATGTGTGTCAGTGTCACATGTACTGCGAGTCTGACTGGCTTTTTAAATGTAGAGGATTATCACTTGGCAAGGGAATAAGACGACAGAAAGCTTGGCATCTAAAAAAACAAGGGGCCATACGGGCACGTGTGTTAAATTGAATGGTGTCAGCAGGTGGTCGTCGGGGTAATTTCAGGATGCTGATGTTAGACTGCTGGTCTGTTTTAATAGAAACTGTAGACCCCAACAATACCGACTGATTTTTGTCCGATAGTTGTGGCATGCGTTGAAATTCTCTCTACATCATTTGGGAGGAAGAAAAATGATATCCCTGTATCTTCTACACACACACACACACAAGGCTCCTGTTTCTCTCTTTCCATGACTTCACCCTGCAGCCTGCTCATGGTTTTATGTACATAAGATGACCAGATGTTGAAGCATAGTGCTGACATGCATTGCTCTTTTAGGAACCGAGCTGTGGTAATGTATACTATATCGTATGTTATCAGATATCAACCTTTGCAGTACTGACTCCACAGGAGTGTTGAATATGCAAATGGGTCTCTAACCAGTATTTCAGAGTTCTGTGTTCTGTGTTGTTAGGTTTCTGGCCAATCACAGTTGTTCTTTGGGTGTCTGGATGAATTATGGCATTAACATCTTTTGGTTGAACTTATTTTGGTTGTGGTAAGCAAAAATCTAGGAAATTGTAAAAACAAAAAACAAACAAACAAACAAAAAAAAAAGATTGTCCAAAATAATGGATTGGTGATAGATGGTAGGTGATTCTAAGACAAAGCCGTCTAACGTCAGTGTATTTGTTAAAGCAGTGATCAAATCTCATTGCACATAATAAAATACTAATAAAAATAATAAAATACTTGAAATAAATGAAAAAACATACAAAATCTAAAATAAGTGTCTAGTTTAAGATATTTTGTACATTGTACACATTGCACTTTTATATAAATAAGAAAAATGGTTAGTAGGACAGCAGTGTAATTCATACTTTTCTTTGATGAACACTGAATTACTGCCTCAGTTCAAACATGCTCGTCCCACTGATAGTGAGAATTAGCCCCATTTGGGGAATTTTTTATTTTTTTTTATTTGCATAAAAAAACCCTAAAATGTCAGAATGTGGCTTTTTCCCTCAATATTGTTCAGCCCTGCTAAAAACCAGTCTTTTTGTGTGGCTATGTGGAACTAATTCGCCTGCCTTCTGCCCCGCTGTGGGGTTTATTTGGGATGTGCCGATTCTCTAAATCCTGGACCAGTGCCGACAATCGATATTTTCTTGTCCTGTCAGTAAGAATGTTGATTTATTGTGCATCCCTGGTGGCCTGCTTTTTATTTCTTTTGCTTGATAAGAGACACACACAAAGACACACATGTGCATGTACACACACGGGCGGCACACATTTATATGCACGCACACATGCACGCACGCACGCACGCACGCCCGCACACACACATTTGCACACACACACACACACATACAGACTTGCACATGTGCATGTACACACATGAGTAGTACACTTACATGCACACACACACACACACACACACACACACACACACACACACACACATACATTGCTCACCACACAAATTTGCACCCCCCTGAGGCTCATTCTAACTGATAGGAGCCCCTTGGCTGGCATTAGGTTTTACTCCCCCACTGGAGACTAGCCCACACCTCGGGCTCGACAGCTGGGGCCTCCACAGCCATTACATCATCCTCCCTTCCACCCGCTGATCACATGTCGCTGATACACCCGCAACCAGCACCATCAACACTAAAGGAGCCCAGTCTAGGGCTGTAAAATGCATCAAAAGATCATAATGATCAATCTGATTTTGAAACGTTACAATCAAATGTGATTGATTAGAATAACTATTAATACCATTTGCGTTCTTTTTTTTGGTTAGAGCATCATTTCAGACTATTTTCAAATGAAAAAATGTAATGAAAGTGTTTTGTGTCACATTCTGTGTAAATAATTTTGTAAATGCTTAAATAATTTAATCATGGTCAAATTTAAGATTCCATGAATGATGTCATGTATCAAATTTTTTTCGAAAGAATTGTAACCAGACCGAATCATTGTGAGGTCATAGGTTAGAGCCCTGGAACACATGTACGGATACACGCACGCACACACACACACACACACACACACACACACACACACACACACACACACACACATAGGCAGGGGGCCCACTGGCCTTCTAATGTTCATCCTCTGCATGCCTTATGAGTAGTGCTGTGGTTTAGATTGGCTGGGCCACACACTCTTTCTACATTGCAATCTCTCTGCCTCAACTCATTTCCCTGTTTATGTTCATCACACCCTCACCCGCACACAGATCACAAAACAAACACGTGTGATTTTAAGACAATAACAACTCACACCCTTGTTTAGCATGTATAGTGCTGATAAAGGGTGCAATTGACAGGCCATAAGGTGAAAGCTGCCGTCATTTACGATACTGCCGTCAGGCTTAATCCCTTAAACTGACTTATTCAGTGACTTATTCAGTCTTAGAAACTCCCAGGGATGGAAAACACAATTAAATCTTATGTCCATTCTGATTCTCCCTTGAAAAATTTTTGTATTTGTATTTCAACTGGAAAATGCAACCAAATAAACATTATATTGCTTGTGCACAGTATGAAATTAAGAACAAAAGCAAATCTAAAATATTTATATGTGTATATAATTTTACATTTATATTTCAAATTCCGTATAAATATACGCATTATTTATACGTTTCGGCTTATTTGATGGTGAAACAAAGACATGTACAGGGTGCAGTGTGTAGGCTTCATTGGTATCAGAATAAAAATTAATGACTAAGAGTGGGTGACAAGGCAAAAATCACACTACACTACTTATTTTGTTTCTCTAGGATCTGGAACGGAAAAAAACAGCCAGTAATATCAGAGTTAGTAGTAGTATCAAAAATTTTGAACACATTTTGCAGTTTTTGCTGTTCTAAATCCATTAAACGGAATTAGTCACATATTGTATTACAACAGTACATATTTCCATATTGTCCAGTCCCCTGCAGTTTAAGCGGCTACTACTTAAACACCCCTGCGGTTCCAAAACCATGCAAATTCACTTAAGATGTTACACCTCAAACTAAGGAAAACTCATTTGCTACATGTGGGTCCAAATGAGCAGCATGGGGGCCAGATATGGAGAATGGTAGCCTGCTGTATTGGGTCTGTCTCAGCATACTACCATATGCCTCCATCACTCTTTTACTAGGCGTGCACGCGGGCTGGTGACAGACATCACACTGATTGGCTGCATGTTGTAAATGGCACTGCTTACTTCAGCCTCTCTTAATTGTTCATGCTAAAAGGGAGTTCTCCAGCCGAAGCGTGCTGCCGCATGAAGGCCACATCAGCCGTTTCTGTAAATTGGCAGGATGGAAAGAATGACTAGCCTGCCTATTTAAAGCCTTTGTCCAGCCCAAACGATAGCATCTCTGGGCAGTTTTTAATGGTTCATAATCCATTTCAGCCAAGGGTCTTTGGGCCTGTGTCCGAGCGTCCTGTAACACCGCGAGGCTTAGCCTTAATCAGCACATAAACCAGGGCTTCATGTGATGCTAAATTTAACTGCTGGAATAGATGAAGGAACTAACTAATGTAATATTTTCTTGGAAATGAGCAATGGCTGCAGAAACACCACGCCAGCCAAAGGAAATAAGAAGTATGGCAGCATGTAGCTGGACAAAAGCGGGCTGGAGCTGAGGATTATATCTACCAGATGAGAACGGGTGCAGCGCTTTCTTGAAATTCTTAAATTCTGCATTTGAAAAACTCTCAGGCACAAAAACCACACGGCATGCTCGCGGCTGGGCTGTCTGAGACGAAAAATGAGTTTTTGCTGAAAAACTTCCAGTGGGCCCCTAAGGTGGCCACATATTTGCTGGGTGAGTAAGGAATGTGGTTGCATGCCTCACGCATGAGCCAGGATTTTGCTCCGAGTCCATGAGAGAGAGAGCGCGCGAGAGAGCAAGCGAGCAGTCTGTACTCACGGCAAATGAGCTCATTCACTCTTAGGTCACAGGGGGAATAGAGAGAGAGAGAGAGAAAGAGAGAGAGGGAGGGTGGGGGAAGAGTTAGTCGAGGAGAGAGAGCGAGAGAGAGAGAGGGAGAGGGAGTGTGTACAACAATAGGGAGCTCCACTTTCAGTTACTGCCACACAGAGTGAGATCGAGGAAGGATCAGGACTCTGTCTGCGCTCCATCTCTCTGCATTCTGTGTGGACACGCAGCTGGTTTTCCACTTTTGTCCTGCACAGATTGATTTGGGCTTCATTTCTGGAATTCCTTTTTTTCTCTCTAATGCCTAGTGCCTTGTTCGGTACTCTGCGGGACTGTGAGCAGGAGCGGTAGTGTGTTGTGGTACGTGTGTGTGTGTGTGTGTGTGTGTGTGTGTGTGGAGTTGCGGATGCCTCTGGACATAGTGCTAGCCTCTCCTGAGCAGCGCTTCTGGTCAGGCTCTCAGCGCACAGGTATGAGGCTGAAGATCAGGGTGCGCAGGATGAAGGAGGCGAGAGAACTCAGAGGTGTGTATTTGGGCAGAAGTGGAGGTGAACCCCCTTTACAGCCCTTTAACTCCTGTGACTCTTTCCTGTCTGTCTTGTTATTCTTAATTTCTTATATTCCTATTATAGTTGTAATATCAAAACCTCAATTCTTCTGAATTTCTCTTCACTTTTTTCCTTGGAACAAAAAGCTGGATTTCACCTTGTGTGAAGTACATTTTGGACCAATGGAAAAGTCCAAAATCACTTCAAATTAACCTGAAAAGTTTGTTTCCCATTCAGCTCCTGTGAAGTACACCTATTTAACACATGCAATTTTGTTAGAATCGTAACTTCAACTTTTTGAAATTCATTCATTCTACTCATCTCATTTATGCCTACTTTCTTCCCTTCCTTTGCCTTGTTTCTCTTACACATAGCATAGCTCATAACTCTCGTATCTTTTGTATGCCTTAATAAATGCCATACTTTCATACGCAATGTACTTTCCACACTTTGTAGCTGACATAGGCTGCGCTGCAGGAAGTTTTTTGCATCACACAGTGCAGTGGGTCACCAGTCATGAGAAAAAACACGATGGAGAAATGATGTATGCTGGTGAACTAACACTGAATGGATACATGTTCCTCATACACTGTCATGCACCATTACATCGTGCATAAGAGTGTGAGTGCACATGCGTGCCTTTGTGCAAACAAGAGTGTGTATGCATATGAGTCACTCTATTTGCATTGTGCTTTGTCACTGAGCAGCGGTTAAACGGCTGCTGTTATCACGTCATTCACTTTTATTACAGAGTTATTGCGTGTAAGGTTGCTGGATTGCTGTTGGGAAGAAGTGCAGTAATGGTAATAGAACTAACAGTTAATGGCTGGGTTATACGGCGCCTCGGGACTTTATACTCTGCTAATCTGTCAAGCATGACGTGCAGCACCAGCCCTGCTGCGCTTAATGTTCCTCATTGTGCAGCGTGCATGTGTGCTATGATGTCATACAGGCCTCATTGAAATGGTAATAAGAGTGTGTGTGTGTGTGTGTGTGTGTGTGTGTGTGTGTGTGTGTGTGTGTGTGTGTGTGTGTGTGTGTGTGTGTGTGTGGAACAGGATGATTGCTTTATGAGAGGGGCTACTGCGTGAGGTTGAAAATTCACCACCTCTAATCTCTCTCTCTCTCTCTTTTTTTTTCTCACGCACACAAAGACACACACACGCATACACTTACCAGCTCTACCCCCTTTTCTCCCCTAACCCTCTTTATTCCCCAATAGACTGCTTGACAGCTTCTCATTTACCTGGAGCTCAGTTCAGGGCCGAGGTTGGGCCATATGTGTTTGAAAGCCCACATGGCCGTCATCTATCTTATTAAAGTGGAAAATGAACTAATTACAAGGCAGATAAGCATGGACAAGAGAGGAGTGAGCAGCGCATGGTTCTCAGTGGAGTGTGCTCGGCTGTCCTTCAGCTCTGCACAGAGAAACAGGCCATAAAACAACATCACGCTGCACTGCTGAGAGCAGCAATGCATTAACATGCGCTAAGTACCACTGAGAGCACTGCCGCTCGCACCCCATGCTGCTGTGCGCACGGATGTGACAGTGCCCGTCTAAGTGTGTGTGTGTGTGCGTGTGTGTGAGAGTACTTTTTTTTAGAAATGAATCCTCCAACTTAAAATGAACCAGCAAAATGGGCGTCTGTGAAATATCCTTTTATAGAAGCTACATCATACACAGTGGTGAGAAAAAGTGTTTGCCCCTTCCTGATTTCTTATTTTTTCCAGGTTTGTCACACTTTAATGTGTCAGATGATCAAATTAATTTAAATATTAGTCAAAGACAACACAAGTAAACACAAAATGTGTTTTTTAAGTGAAGGATTTTATTATTAAGGGAGAAAAAAAATCCAAACCTACATGGCCCTGTGTGATTGCCCACCCTGTTAAAACATGACTAAAAAGTGCTTCATCACACCTGAGTTCAATATCTCTAGCCACACCCAGGCCTGATTACTGCCAAACCTGTTCTCAATCAAGAAATCACTTAAATAAGACCTGCCTGACAAAGTGAAGTAAACCAAGAGATCCTCAAGAGCTAGACATCATGCCGAGATCCAAAGAAAGAAAGTAATTGAGATCTATCAGTCTGGAAAAGGTTATAAAGCCATTTCTAAAGCTTTTGGACTCCACAGTGAGAGTCATTATCCACAAATGGCGAAAACATGATACAGCGGAGAACCTTCCCAGGAGTGGCCGGCCGTCCAAAATTACCCCAAGAGCGCAGCAACGACTCATCCAAGAGGTCACAAAAGACCCCACAACAATATCCAAAGAACTTCAAGCCTCACTTGCCTCAGTTATGGTCAGTGTTCATGACTCCACCATAAGAAAGAGACTGGGCAGAAATGGCCTGCATGGCATTAAGGCTCGTCTCAATTTTGTCTCATCTTGATGATCCCCAAGACTTTTGGGAAAATACTCTATGGAGGAGACAAAAAGTTGAACTTCTGACGAGACAAAAGTTGAACTTCTTGGAAGGTGTGTTTCCGATTACATCTGGTGTAGAAGTAACACCGCATTTCAGAAAATGAACATCACACCAACAGTAAAATACGGTGGTGGTAGTGTGATGGTCTGGGGCTGTTTTGCTGCTCCTCCGCTGTTTTGATTGCAGTTGTTGCTGCTATGGGTGGCCCAACCAGTTATTAGGTTTAGGGAGTAATGACTTTGTCACACAGGGCCATGTAGGTTTGGATTTTTTCTCTCCCTTAATAATAAAATCCTTCACTTACAAAACACATTTTGTGTTTACTTGTGTTGTCTTTGACTAATATTTAAATTTGTCTGATCTGACACATTTAAGTGTGACAAACATGGAAAAAATAAGGAATCAGGAAGGGAGCAAACACTTTTTTACATTTACATTTACGGCATTTAGCTGACGCTCTTATCCAGAGCGACGTACAACAGTGCTTAAGTAGTCTACATCTGTATACACATCTATATATATATCTAACACAGCATGGTGTTACACAATAAAGGAAGGACAACAACTGTACAAAAACCTTTAATAATCCAGTCTCTTGCAGTCACAAATGGTAATACCACATAGTAGTATAAAAATTGCTACAGAAAAAAGTGCAGCTTACAGAGCATGACTAAATATTTTCACTATTCCAGATTCAACATTCTTTTTTTTGTCACTTGTAACATGTGTTTACACTTCTTCACCCATGTTTTGTCACTTGTAACACTTGCCTGTATTTGTTTGAACATATTTTTTATGTTAGCTTTTAATTTTCACTTTAGCTTATGGTAACTATATTGCATTCCATATATGTTTAAGGGGCACATGGACGTCATTTTGATGGCATTGACAGTTTCACTAGCATAAATATTTCGAGACATAGGCTAAGCATTTTGAGTCATGTGCTTTTGCAGGTAATCCAGGGCGTTTTTGCAGTTTGCACACCTTTCAAGACATGCACTTAACTTAATATTTTGAGAAATGTGTTAAAGTGACAGAGGAAAAACTGTAATGCCAAAATTTGAAAAATGATTGGCATGTCTGGCCTCGTATGGAGTTTAAGGGCCTTAAACACATATATGGACAAAAGTATTGGGACACGCCTGTTTACCAGGGTTTGGGCTAAGCCCCTTACTTCCAGTGAAAGGTAATCTTAATACCTAAGCAGACCAAGACATTTTTGACAATGTCATGATTCCAACTTTGTAGACACAGTTTGTGAAAGAACCTTTTCTATTCCAGCATGACTGTGTCTCAGTGCACAAATCAGTTCCATAAAGACGTGGCTGGATGAGTTCAGTGTGGAAGAAATTGACTGGCCACACAGAGTCCTGACCTCAACCCCATCCAGCACCTTTGGGATGAACTGGAACGGAGATTGTGATCCA
>JBBJLS010000128.1:5966184-5981556 GCA_037577275.1 Bryconaethiops microstoma
GTGTGTGTGTGTGTGTGTGTGTGTGTGTGTGTGTGTGTGTGTGTGTGTGTGTGTGTGTGTGTGCGTGTGTGTGTGTGCATGCATGTGTGTGGAGATGGAGGGGGACAGATGGAGGTTGCTCCTCAATGGCGTCATGTCTTCTGCATCTGGAGGCTGAAGAGCTGGGGGTGGGGGTGTGTGTGTGTGTGTGTGTGTGTGTGTGTGTGTGTGTGTGTGTGTGCGCGCGCGGGTCTCTATGAGCTCCATTCAGCTCCATCAATGCCTTTGGACTGGGGCCAGTGAATGGAAGTGTGTGTGAGGCAGAGCATATAGAGAGAGTTTGGCTGAAAAGATACACACTGAAAGGCTGCTAGTGATGGAGGTCTTGTGCCGCAGGGCATGTGGAGTGATGTCAGATGGCAGGGTTAATGCACTCTGTGTCCACATGCTTCTCTTACACTCTCTCTTACACTATACGTTATTTTAACAAAGGATAACATCTATCTAGGTCAAGACTATACAAGTAGCACATGTACAGAGTTTTCTTCAGTTGTGTTGCATCAAAGGACAGTGTGGCTAAGTCGATCTGTAGTTATTGCCTTGGTTTTGTTATATACTAATTACATATTTACTTACATAGTGTGTTATACAGTTAGTCACACTCACATTCATATTTAAATCCAACTATGTTGATTGGTTCCAGTCTGCACTCTTGACTTTTCAGATACAAAGTAAGGACCGGCCTTGGATCGGCCAAAACCATGGACCGGCCTTGTAACTCACTCGCTCTTTCACTCACTCATGTTTAGTAGGCTGTGAGCAGTTGGTGTAACATTGTAAGTAATACTACTGACTAGGGTTGGGCAATGTGGTGAGATTGGTGGACTGATTTAAAGTAATGCATTGTCCAAAATATTAAAAAAGAAGATTTGTACTGATTTTTTTAAATTTTGCTTTTAAATATGGCATTACTAATTCCACTCAGACCTCAGGAAAAAAAATGTGATGTTACGTATTTTGAAAATGTCCTGAATTGTTGTAGTATTGTATTTTTCCCCATATCCCCCACGGTACTGCTGCTTACCATACAGCAGACTGGGATTCGTTTCCTGACCTGGGCAACCATTACACGCCAGTAAGAGTTTTTGGGCAAGACTTTTAATGCATAAAGGCACAGGCTGTGCTTTGTATTAATGCTGTTGTGTCCTAGTCCTTTGTTTCGATGTCAAGAAAAGACAAAACAATGATAATGTCAGTTTTTCACTACACACACACACACACACTTCTCTCTTTCCTTCAGCGTGCAACATGCGAGAAAGAATTCAAATTGAAGTATACCATGCTTTTTTTCTTCAGTGCTTTGACTGTGACTTCTAAGATACAAAATAACCCCAGAGTGCAGTTAGTACAAATATAATGACAGTAGCTACTGGTGAAGACAAATATCTCCAGTAATATAAGTGAGTATAATCCCACATCAGCAGCTGGGTTTGCAGAGGTGTAAGTTGAAGAAACTGAGAGCTGACACTGATGTATCCACTCCACTTGTGTGGTGACGTGCTCTGGACTTTCTGTACCTGCTTATATTACACACAGTGCAGCCCAGTGCTAAAAAGTGAAGAGCTGTGGAGAAAGAAGATGGCAAAGGGATTCAGAGGGTGGAGATGAAGTGAGTGAGTGGTTTCCAACTTTGCTGCTCCAGTTCAAGCCTGACATAAATCACTCTAAATGTACACACACACACACACAAACACACACACACACAACCACACTAGCCCCCACCACTGTCCTCTCGTACAATTGCAGAGTGCAAAAAGTGAATGATGTCATCTGAGGCTGGTTGTGTGTATGGGTGTAATGAGCATAGTGAATGCATTTTGTGTGTAATGTGTTTACAGTGTGTGTAATGTGTGTGACGACTGACTCAGTGGATATGTCACCGTGGGTATGTTTGGGTTTTTCCAGAATGACTGGGTTGTGATGCGGACAAAGATGTAATGGGCATCATCTCACTCTCACATTCAGAAGCACTTCAAAGTGACATAGTGTTGACAGGGTGACATGGTGTTCCGTGTAGAGCAGAAAACACTTCAAACGTTTGTTCCGTATATATTCCCTCACCTCATACAAACACTGGCTTTATTGTGGGGTCGCAGGAGAGCAGACGTTGTGTAACATTTGGGCAATTACCAGCGCCGGAAAAGCATCTCGGCTACAGTCTCCCCTAAGACCCAGTTAGCATGGACAGAGTGCTCTCCAGTATTTCCCCTTATTTGTCTTTCTAACAACACCAGTGTCTTTTGGACTTGAGTTTTTTTCTTCCTGTTTATGTCACTTTTGTCCAGGAACAGAGTGCTCTTTATGGTCGCTATATAAAGCTCCAGTGTGGATGACTACTAAGAGCATGACAGCAACAGAAGAGGCGTGAGCTCTGACTGTAAGGAAAGAAGGTTTTCCGAGCGGTCTGTCTAAGAGATCCTTCCCGTTTCCGTTTCCCCGTCCTGTACTCCGCACTGCAGCATGCGGCTTATGCATCCTGCTGTGGGTTTGTAGGCCTTGGAAAAAGTCCTTTATTTAAATGGGCTGGTGGGGGAATGGTCATTTTTCTTTTTTTTTTTTGGCAACTTGGTCAGTTTTATACATCTAGTAGTTCTAACATGCAAAGTAGGCTACTTCTTGGTCTCAATTTGGAATGCGGTGTTCACTCCAGTATCGTACTTCTTTAAGCTTGTTTTGATGCCAAGTGGCTCATTTTACCACTGGCATTGCAGATTTTACAAGGGCTGCTTTCATTTTCCACTTAAATAATTCAACACTGCCGATGTTTAAAACAGGAAAATATCCTCAATGAAGGATTAGCTCCGCAAAAGGTGTAATATAATCAAAATCGATTCGTTCAAATATGCTTGGATCAGCTCCTGTACTAGTATTTCACATTGTGCTGGGACATCTCTATTTCTGACATTATTGTTCGCATCTGTTATTAACTCAGGGGTGAGCCGTTGAAGGGTGGGGGCGGGAGTAGGGCAACCGAGGCCTAAAGCGTGCAAAGTCCATGCTCCCTCATGGGTATTAATGACAAATGTTGACATAGCGACTGGCCTCGGTGAGCGATGATGTCAGCGGCCCTGCTAGAGGGGGAGGGGGCATACTGAGGCAGGAAGGGGGAGTGAGTCGGGGCGGGGGTGTAGGAGGTAGAAGGTTCACTGCAAGGATGGGGGTCGTGGAAAATTTAGGAAGCAGTCATTCATCTCTCTGCAGGGCTTTTGAGTGGAAATGGAGCCGTGGAGGCCCGTCCGTTCTGCCTGAAGTGACATGCAAAACCCCCTTCTGCTGCTGCGTTGAACACTGATGTCATCGCCCAGGCCACTGCCATTAATAGCTGGAAACAGACAGGCTGCCACTCAAGCTCTTAAAGGGCCACACCACAAAAAAAAACGAGTAAATGTAATGAAGGAGGAGGGGGTGTGATTACTGCTGCTGATTACTGAGCAGCAGAGACGGACAGGTGTTCAGCGGCGTCCGTTAACTGCAGCCGCCCATGGCTGTTGCCCTGTGTTTGTTGAAGTGTGGTTAACCACTCGAGTGTGAAGTCCCAATGATGTCATGCTCAGTGCTGACTCTTTCCCTCTTTGTTAAAAACCTGCTTATCAGCTCTGCCTTTATTTGCCTTGACTCATTTTACTCTCTTTACTTCACTGTATTTTGTCCCCTCCCCCACTCCACCTCCTTCCTTCTCTTCTTCCCTCTCTCTCTCTCTCTCTCTCTCTCACTCTCTGTGTCTCTCTCTCTCATTCTCTCTCTCATTCTCCCTCTCTCTCTCTCTCTGTTTGGACTCTGATTTCTGGCTGTGTGGACACAGTGATGTCATAGTTCTTTGGCTGACTGCTGTGTTCTGCGCGTGTGTGCAAGCGCTTGTGTGTCTATGTATGTATGTATGTATGTATGTATGTATGTATGTATGAGTGTATGTGTGTGTGTATGTATGAGTGTATATGTGTGTGTGTGTGTGTGTGTGTTCATGCACTCCCAGGGTTAACGTGTCCCAGATTCTCATGGTGCTCATCTGAGATTAAGGTCTAAACCCATCTGCACAGGCTCATGCTTTCCTTGAAGCACTGCAGCAGCTCACCCAAATACTTTCTCTTTTATCCTTCCATCCACCACCAGCCAGGACACATTACACAACTACTTTATGAAATGTAGTTCAACCACATGTGTGTGCAATGTGTATCTTCGGATTTGTGTGTGTGTGTGTGTGTGTGTGTGTTAGTCAGTAAGCTGTAGCCGCAGCCACCTCTGAATGGAAGGCCTCAGTGCATGGCCTGCACCTGTGGCCTCCCTCATTCTCTGGGCCTGACGTGATTGTTCAGTAGAGGATATTAGGTCATTCAGGAAAGGGAGCCGCGAGAGACGAGAGCCAGAACTGGAGCCGCCTGCTTCTTAAAGAGACAGCAGATTGTTTTACTTTTTAATTCGAAACTTTCTGATAGTTAACAAAAGTAACATCAGGAATATCAGAGGATTTCAAGTCACAAGAAATAAATGAACACAGTTTCAATAAAGCAGTACAAAGGAATCATACAGCAAATCTTTTTCTTTTTCTGTTTCTTTAATTTTAACATTGTGTGAACATTTCCTTACCAATGGAGCAGTAGTACTGATCTAAAATGACTCATGTTGATGTAAAACGTAAAAACATTCTTCTATAAAACATCCATCTCTGAGAAATCAGGTTTTATTACAACAGCAATTAAATGCAGTTAGAGTCCAGGGTTTCATGTTTTAAATGCGCAGCTATAGTTCTTTTGTTTCACAGATTAGACAAGGCTCTTCTTTGTCCTTCTTCAGATCAGCAAACAGGAGAGTCCACACACAAATATTCATTAATTACAGAACACAGTTTCTGCAAATGAAAGACATGCATTACTTCTTTTATCCACATTTTGTTGGTGTTGACTCCATTAGTTGTATCAGTTTTGATAAGCTTAGTTTTAATCAGCTGCCTGTGTGACCCCTCTCTTAAGAGTATTATGTTATCCATCATGAGCTAATGCTGTGTTACTGTGTTGAAGACATGCAGTCAGAATGATGTAATATTTTTTTTTTTCTTTCTTGAGTCGGTGTTGTGATTATAAACACGCATTACCTGCTGGTGATAGCAATTTACCAGCCAGCTCTTTCTGTGTTCTCATAATTTAATTACTCATTCTAAAACTGGTTTTTAACTTACCTGTTTACTCAGTCATGCAGCAAGTGACAGGCTCTTTTTACAGTTGCTTTGTTAAAGTTTTGCATGAGAAGCTTTAACAGGTGTTTCTGAAGTCACCTGTCAAAGACTTGACTTTTTTTTGGCAGAATAAAAATGTTCCAGTCTTTCTTACATTTCTTTTCTGACATGTCCTTTCTTTTTCTCATCAGGTGGCTTTGCAGCATTCTCCTCCTGCTTCCCAGGCCTTTGTGAGGGGAAGCCAGTGGCCACTCTGCCCATGAGCCTGTCCCAGCCCTGCCTGCCAGTGGCTAATGTGGGCCCCACACGCATTCTGCCCCATCTTTACCTGGGCTCGCAGAAAGATGTGCTCAACAAGGTGAGAACTGACGAAGCGTGGTGGTTAGGGGTATCATTGTTTGTTGAACACAGCTTCGTTCTATGTGCTTAAATTGTGCTCATCATTACAGTTTTAAATACCTGTCATTTTCCATTTAATTCAGACACTCTCGAGATCAGCTTGATAAACAGTAGAGACTGGCCTTTCACTGGTGCCCTATTTCTGCTTCTGCTTTATTTTCATGTACTGAATGCATCTGCGTAGCTTGCAAAATTAGATTAAAGTACAGGCGAAAAAAATGAGGCTAATGTAGCTAACAAATAAGCTTATGTCCACAGTTAGCATCAGTCTACCTGCATGCTTAAATCATTACCTCAGACTGCACTGAGATGTTTAGTTCACCACTAATACTGTTTAAACTGTACAGTATAGTTTTATCCAATTGTATAAACAACATCAGCCAAAACCACAAACGCAAGTCTGTATGATCACAGTTTGATGTGGATTGTGATTTGGTTTTACCCATGCAGGTTGCTCAATGCTAATTGAGTATAAGCTTTCATAATTATTAGCTACATAAGCCTCACTCCTCTAGTTTAAAATGAGAAATGAAAACAGATCTTGACTAATTACATTTAAGGGAAGTATAAACTTTTGAAAGTAATAAAAAAAAAAGAATATGATTTGGATATAATTTCTAATGATAGTTTTGGTGACGTATTTTTCTTTACTTCAGGACCTGATGGCACAGAATGGCATCACGTATGTGCTTAATGCCAGTAACACGTGTCCTAAGCCTGAATTCATCTCTGAGAGCCACTTCATGCGCATTCCTGTCAATGACAACTACTGTGAGAAACTCCTGCCATGGCTGGACAAAACAAATGAGTTCATCGGTAAGGTTCTGCTCATATATAAGAGTATTTATGATATTCGGGATTCATGTGTGCTGTTGCCCTTACTAGAGATGTAAGGCCACCTTTTTTTTGAGGTAAAAAAAAAAGATCTTAGATCAGAGCATGAAATACCTCTTTTACCCGGAATGTGAGGAGCAAGCATGAAAAACGAGCAGCTTGCCCTAAGGAAGCACCCGGAAGAACATAATTGTTTTGTTGTTCTGTCCAGAATTTTCTGGAGATTAAATGTTCTTTTTTGTGGCCGATCAGTGGGGTGTTTGGTCGTCTTTTGTGTTCACTCACGTTTGTTTCTCCGTGCCTCTTCAGACAAAGCCAAGGTTTCCAACAGCCGAGTCATTGTCCATTGTTTAGCGGGCATCTCCAGGTCTGCCACCATTGCCATTGCTTACATCATGAAGACAATGGGCTTGTCATCAGATGACGCATACAGGTAAACTACTGCTGACACTCTGCAGCTTAAATTGCATGTTGTTAAAAAGCTGGTCTCTGCCCCTTGTAATATTAGAGCTATTTCCCTAGTCATAAAAATTACTCGCACAGAAACGTGTAAACAATAGTGGTTGCATTGTTTCAAAACAATCAATGTTCTGTTTTTTTTTTTTTTCTTCTCATGACTCTGTGAGTTCACACTGGGACTCTGAGGATTTGAATATAGTGTCCCCCTGGCAAAAGATAACCATGCACAAAAAGGATTATTCTGTATTCATTAATTATTATTCTTCTTGCCCCAGGTTTGTTAAGGACCGTCGGCCTTCAATCTCGCCAAATTTTAACTTCTTGGGTCAGCTGCTGGAATTTGAAAAGGGCCTCCGGCTTCTGAAGGCACTCTCTTCGGGTCAGGAGAAGAGCGATCAGCCCGGTGAAGCAGGAGCAACCAAAGGAGAGGCTGGTTCCAAGCCCAAGGAAGCTCGACTGGAGGGGGAGACAGAGACCTCCTCAGAGTCTGAGGCCAAACTGATATCTCCCACATCACTCCAGCAGGGCTTCAATGGCCTTAACTTGTCAGCCGAGCGCATCCTGGACACCAACCGTCTCAAGCGCTCCTTTTCCCTGGACATTAAGTCCGTCTACACGCCTGGCCAATGTCCCCAAATCACGCCTGTCCATGTGGAAGATGTGCCAAAGCTCTGCAAGCTTGACAGCCCGAGTCCCAGGGCCTCCAATGGTGTCTGTCATTTGTCCCCAACTTTAGATGGCCCAAGTTCGGCTGATTCAGAGAGCAGCTTGAGGCCGCGTTTGCGGAGAAAGAGTAAACAGAGTGGCGGCAGTGCTGGCAGTTCGCCGGTCCACTCTCTTGGCTTTGGCTTAGGCCAGCCACCTGTGCACAAGAGTCCCAGCCTGGACGAGAACCTGAAGTCCCCCCTGCTGCTTGGCTTGCCCACTTTGGGCACAGGACCCATGTGGACCAAACACAGGGACACGGCACAGGCCACCACACCTGTTACACCCACGGGATGTGAGAAATTCCTGTCTTGGCTGGACAAAACGAACGAATTCATTGGTAAGGTTTTGCTCATGGTTGGGGCTTCTATTCTGTCATACTGACCCAGAATTCTCTAAAAAATGTTCCCTATTTTCACGAACTGGTATGGATCAGCAATCCAACAATTGAGTTTTCTGGAGAATGTTGGATCTTTGTGTCCTGGGCTTTAGGGTTCATGTAACGTGAAACTTAAGACCACTTTTGTTGATATGGTTAGGATTTGTCCAGGAGAAATCTTTCACCTGGAAAGGGAGGAGGAAAATCGAGCAGTTTGCCCTAAGGAGGCACCCAGAAGAACATTACTGTTTTGCCTAGGTTTCTCTGGAGATCATATGTTCTTGTTTTCTGGCCAGTCAGTGCGTTGTTCAGTCATCTTTTGTGTTCACTCGTGTTTGTTTTGTCCCCTGTCTTTTCAGACAAAGCCTCCCACAGCCGGGACCCAGCGCAAGCTACCACACCTGTAACGCCCACCGGCGATGCCCCTTGGTTCTACGAGTCGCTGAGTGGTGCAGGAGGAGCTGGTGGGGCAGGGGCGGTGCACTTTCCTGGGCCTCTAGGCTGCAGTGCCCTTCCTGGGCCACATGAGGCGGTATGTCTGCGGCCAAAAGTGGGCGAGGCGCGAGAGGGACGGGCAAGTTGGCATGAGGACACCCCTGTTGCTGCCGGCAACTCGGCTGACAAGCAGTTCAAGCGGCGCAGCTGCCAGATGGAGTTTGAAGAAGGGATCCAGGAGACGCGTTCACGGGAGGAGCTTGGCAAAATTGGCAAGAAGTCCAGTTTCTCAGGCAGCATGGAGATCATTGAGGTGTCCTGACAGCTACACTGCCCGCAGGGACTGGAGGCGAATGAAGGCGGACAGGTGCCACCAACAAGGAAGGAGAATTGAAGAAAACTGGCATGGGCCGGCTAATTTCTGACTAGTGAAGCATTTGTTTTAGCACTTTAGGCTAAAATTAGGCTGAATTAGTGCTGAAATTACAGACTGAAAAATCAGACATTTGGACTGTTGTGACTGTCTCTGAAATTTGGAGCAGGTGGAGCTGGATGCGGGCAGAGTTTCCTCTCCAGTGTTTTTCAAGCCATTACCATCCCACAAGAATTTTGGGATGGCTAAGGACTAAACTGCTGTACTGTATGTGCACAACCAAACCCAGTCACAGAATCCAACTCTCCTAAGTGACATGTTTCCTGTTCAAAAAACAAAGCTTTACCAGTCTCACAGTGTATTGAGAAGACAAGCATGGCTCGGTCTCTTGCAGTCATGCTTGCTCCTGGTATTACTCCCCCACAAGACTAGATGTATTTACACCTCCACAGCACAAGGGGGGCCTCACAGACTTGAAGCCCTGGCACAGACTCTTGCTGATCAAAATGAAGGCTTCTTTGTGTATTGCGTTTGTCCTCCTTGCTCCTGTATCCCAGTAAGAGCGGAATTCTGGAGGAGGATGCAGGAATGTTATGAAGGAAAAGCATTGTGGATGTTTTCCTGCAGTGCCCTCTGTAACTCTTTTGTTCTCTGTGTTTGTTCCTTACCTTTACCCAGATTTCACACCCCCCCCACCTTCACTGTACAATGGGAGGGCATGAAATGAACTACCGCCCACCTTTCTCACACTGAGCATGCTCCAAGGCTGCTGGTTTCCCTACAGAATAATAGTATATACACTATACATAGCTATTTCAATGGACATTTTTAATGTTTTTGATTCTCTCAGTTATAGTTTTAATTTATTATATCTGTTCATTCTGGTAATGAGAAATAATATAATGATTTTGGAATCCTTTGTTTTCTTTTGGGGTTTTTTTTTGTGTTGACCTCAGTTTTTGGCTGTATGGTATTTATAAGATCACTTACAAAACTGATACACAACTACAAGCAATATGTGCTATTTTTCATCCTTTATGTCCTCTTTTTTCACCTACGAGGGAGAGTGTTTTATTAAAATGAATTAATCTGGTATTTTTAATGCACTTTCTGTTGCTTTAAGAAGTAGTTTCTGGAACGTCTCATCAAAGGGTACCACAATGCTTTTTAAAGCCCTGCTTTATCACCCCCATGCATTGATGTCCTGAGCCGGTTAGATGGTCTGAACTGCCTCACGCTGTGACTTTCGTGTTGGTTTCACCATTTACATAAAACTATGCTCATGTACTGCCTAGAATAATTTAGGAAAAAGTGATCCATCCAAGTCCCAGCTTCTTAAAATTACAGCGAATTTGCTTTGTTGCATTATAAATTGGACCTGTTTTAATCTACAAGCACATACAATGAATGCAAATTTTAAATTTGATCACAGGGATTCAAAGGGTTTTAGTTCTGTCCCCTTTTGTTCATTGTATTTATACATTTTATTTATTGTGAGCTTGGGCCTGTTTTCTGGGAGACGTGTATGGATGGAGTGTGAGTAACTAATATAGATGGACCTTTTTGAACCCAAATCATCAAACACATGATTACGTTTGGCCAACGTTTTAGCTGTGTGTATCAGTCATTTTTGTCTCAGTTGTCTGTACTTCTGGCAAGCAAAACCTGGGTTCATGTCGGGTTAAATGGAGTCTGTGTTGATGGTGTCGCAGAGACAACAGCACATGATGCTTCAGTTTAGCTCAGGGGAATTGCACATGAGTCCCATCTCTGAGCTCTGACTACCCGCACAACACCGCCCCCCCCCTCTCTCTCTCTCGCTCTCGCTCTCGCTCTCACTCTTTCTCCTGTTGTCTTGCTTGCTCTCTCTCTCATGCTCTCTCACTCTCACACCCTCTTGCTTGCAGTAATTGTCTTATCTCTCACTCTCTTTCTTTGTCTTTCACTCTTCATCTTTTCTTTGGTCCGCTGTCTGTTTTTTTACTTTCTGTCTTACTTTTTCTATTTCACTTGTTCTCAAACACTCCTTAACTCGTGATATCTCTGTCTCTCTCTCTCTCTCTCTCTCTCTCTCTTTCTGTCTTGCTTGCTATAATCTGTCTTTCTATGTCTCTTTCTCTCTCTCTCTCTTGCACATCACACACACACACACTCACTCCCTCACACATACACACATTTCTTTTTAAAATTTTTTCTTTCTATTTGTTCCAAAGGTTTAAAGTCATTGAAAGGGTCTGTGTGTGTTCATGTAAATGGTGTTGCCCTTTTGATGTGCGATAGTTGGTTATTTATTTATGGATGTTTTCTCAGTTAGCTTCTCTCTATGGCAAACCTTTGACCTTGTGCTGCTGTTAGTTCCATTTTCCTTGTGTGACACATTACCTGTTTGTTCCTTTTCTTTCCTTCTTCTATATTTTTAAGGACATCGTTATCATTTATTTAAGACATGTAATGAAAAGATGCAGGCTGTCCTTTTTTGCTGAAACTGTTTAATTGTTGGCAACATTATTATTATTATTATTATTATTATTATTATTATTATTATTATTATTATGTTGTGTAAATAGCAACGTATCTACAAGAATTGGTATAGGGAACTTTTTAAGAGAAAATCCTGATACCTTAGGCTGCTTGACGCAAAATACCTCAGGTTCTATTCAAAGGCTTTTTCCTCCCCTTGTACCTGTTTTGTGAAGATGAAACAAAAATACAAACATTACAAAATATGTGCAGATTTCAGTGTGTTTTTTTTTTTTTTTACATTCACATGTATTACAGTGTAGCTTCAGGCAGAGCTGAAACTTGCCTGATGAATCCCTTTACTTTTAAAATAAATGTTTGGTGCTATGATCAGCACAGCCTTAATTTGAACTACGGCCTGACCAAAATTAAAATTTGTGGCCTGTGTCAATGGCAATTTTAGGGTTATCACTTCCAACATTAACCAATAAAACTGATGTTTTCAGTGTACAATGCACATGCACCCAGGGATGGTATCTTGCTCAAGGGTACTTCAGTGGTACCACTAGCAGTCCTGGGATTCAAACCCACAACTTTCTGATCATAGGCAAAACTCTCTAACCACTAAGCCACCAGCTGCCCCACTCAATTTGTTGATAATTTCTCACTTTTTACCGTACAAGTTATTTGAATGCATTCTAATATTAGTGTTCTTTTCAGAGAAAGTATTTGTGTTACATCATATTTACTGATAAACTAATTTGCATTGCAAACACAGTAAGTCATAGTCAGGTTGATCCATAAGCTACCTCTCTACTTAAAATCAGTGAGCTGATGAGGACACATTTTCCCCATTTTCACCCATTTCTGCTCAGATACAACATTTGGTGATTGTCTGTTTTATAATAGTTGTTAATTTGCTATTAGCTTACTTAACTTAAACTCTGCTGTTACAGTCGTGCAACTGGCATTCCTCACTACCATGCTAACAGAACATTTGCATTTTAGTAACAGTAATCAGTGCTTAGTTTATCAGAGTGATCAATTTTTTAATCACAGTTTTATAATGGCTGAGATCAAAACAAGTCCGTGTATAAATACTATTGGGTTAATCACAAGTCTGAGACTATAGAAAAGCATCTTAAGCCTGAAACTTGAGTTGTACAACTCAGTGAAAGAACACTAATGATACACGACCAAAATAGAAGCTAAAAATAATGATAAGGCAGCACATCACTAATATCGGTGTACTGGGTGAGCCACAATGTGGACCCACATTTAATGTGCCTTGGGGAGTATCATAATATTGGTTTCCGACCACAGCACTGGCCTTGGCTGGATATTTTTGGCTGGTGGATCACTCTTAACCTTGTTACACTGTTGTGTGTGAAAACTCAAGCAACACTGTTGGTACAGCAAAACACACAATACGATGCCACCATGTCAGTGTCACTAATGTGCTAGAAATGGTCCACCTGCACAAAAACATAGGTGAGTTACACTGCAGAGTAGTGGACATATATGATAGGCGGAGCTTATTAAGTTGCCAGTGACACGTTTTACTGCAATGTTTACTCAGTAGCTTCTGCAAATAAGATTTCGTTAACTTCAAACTGTGAAGAGAAGCTACCAGTATCAGTCAACAAGAGAACTGTCATCTTAAACATGCTGCATATCATGCTTCAGTGTGCGCAGCAGGGTCTGAGTGTGCAAAGCAGCACAGGCTTAAATGGCTAATCTGCAGCTGTCCCTGCCAAGGTGAGAGCTTAGAGAACAGCTTCAGCTTTAGCTTATCCTTAAAATTATGCAATAAATCTCATACCTGAAGAACGCTGCACAGGAATTACCTCTGCTCATATGAGTGTGCTTTGAGTGTCACAAGCACTGACACGTACCGCTCTGGACAAAAATAAGAGACCACTGCAAAAAAGTTCAGTTTCTCAAGTTTGATCTTTTATAGGTGCAAATATTGAACTGAACAGCTTTGCCTTAGTTTTTAAGAACTGCTGACAATGTTTCCAAATAAAAATATTCTTCTTTAAAGCATAATTTTAAAAGAAAATGACAATACATCAAAATAAGACAAATGATGCAATGTTTACAGAACTTGAAAACAAATCTCTTGTTCACTCAATAAATAAGATTTGATTCAGGTGATCACTAATCAGTACCTCATAAAGCAGAAGGAGGTGCTTGTGTTGGAATTTAACAGACACTGGAATGGCATGGAGATGCCGATTTCAAAACAAATTGTAGTTGTCTCTTTTTTTTCTGGAGCTGTATAGCATTAACTCACGCAGTATGCAGTGCTGGCCAACTCACATTTTCTATTTTTCTACATATATATAATATCTGAAACAACATCAGACTTTTGTGCTAATCCTAAAATAGATCAAGAAAAAACAAACAAATGATACAAAAATAATCATATTCATATTATTGAGGAAAAATATCCCATATTAAATCACATTCTATAAGTGGCAAAAGTGTGTGAAGTTCTAGGATTAGTAGTTCATTTTAAAGTGAAATTAGAGACAAGGCTTTTCAATCAATCGAATGACAATCAGTTGTGAGTGAGTGACTTATTCAAAGCACAGGGGTCTGTCAAACACATGCTTGCACAAGTGTATAATAAAGCAGATTTCTGAGGACCCCTGAAAAAAAGAGTGTTGATGCTCATTTGGCTGGAAAAGGTTACAAAACCGTCTCCAAAGAGTTTATACACTAATCCACATGCTGACAAACTGTGTACAAATGGAAGAAATTTAAGACCATTTGTGCCCTCCTCAGGAGTGGTTGACCAACAAAGATCACACCAAGGACAGAACATTTAAAAAATGTCACGAAGGAACAAAGGGTAACTTCTAAGCAACTGAAAGCTTCTCTAACTAATGTTAGTAGTCATAATTTCACTGTCAGCAGAACACCAAACAGCAATGGTGTGCACGGCAGGGTTACAAGGAGAACTGCTCTGTAAAAATAACAAGCTTGATTGGAAAAATGTGGACTAACGAGACCAAACAAACTAGAATTTTCTGGTTTGAATGAACAGCAATATGTTTTAGAAAAGGAAAGCACTACATTCCAGCATAAGCACCTTATCCTAAACATGGTGGTGGTAGTGTCATGATTTGGGCCTGTTTTGCTGCATCTGGGCCAGGATGACTATGCAGCAATGAATCATAAATTATGCCAAAGAACTCTAAAGGAAAATGTCAGAATATCTGTCCGTGGGCTGAATCTCAAGAGAAAGTGGATCATGTAGAATGTCGAGGACCCTAAGCACACGCAATTCTACCAAAAATGGAAAAAGAAGATTGGAAAAAGAATTATTACGTCAAAGTGACCTTAACCCAATACTGTGAAAGAACCTGAAGTGAGAAGTTCATGTGAGGAAACCCACCAGCATTCCAGAGCTTAAGCTGTTCTGTACAGAGGAATGGGCTAAAATTCCTCTGAGGGCTAATCAACAGTTTAGGCTTTTAGTTGCAGTTATGGCATAGAGACCACAAAGAAGGCCATTCAAGATTTTCTTCTTCTCTAAAAGCTGCCATCACTATACAGTCCTCGATGCAGGGTTTCGGGTGGTGATTGGGGTGTATGTGTGTGTGTGTGTGAGAGAGTGAATGTGACCTCGCTGTGTATTACTGGACGATTCCTCTCCTTCTGCTATTGTTCCTCTTCATAAAGCCCCGCTATTATCACAGGGCTCTCTGCTGAAAGGAGAGATGGAAAACAAGCAGTAGCAGAGAGACACATCACACCAGAGAATACCAAGTCACACCCTGTTTTATACCTCATTAAGAGTTGGGCTCTGACACATTTTCAATGTAATATCAAAACTATTTATTTCCTTTTTATAAGTCATTTTTTATTAATGTTATAATAATATGCCCTAAATATATGTAAATGTCAATGTGTAATAATACGTCCCATATTTATTTTGTAAGTAATTTTATGTGCTAATTCAAAATCAGTAGCAAAAACATTTTCCCCTTTACACACATGGAACTTGTAAAACGGACTTTACATAGTCAGAACTGCACACACACACACACACACACACACACACACACACACACACACACACACACACACACACACACAAAAACACACACA
>JBBJLS010000128.1:5981656-5992432 GCA_037577275.1 Bryconaethiops microstoma
ACACACACACACACACACACACACACACACACACACACACACACACACACACACACACACACAAACACACACACAGGCACACACTATTGTGAGAAATGGGGGTCAAGGTGATACAGAGCAATGAGACAACCCCCTTGTGTGCCCAAGAGCGATCTTTAGGAAAATGGGTAAATTCCACTCTTCCCACTAGCAAATTCCTCTCTGTTCTCTTTCTGTACTGGGGACATTTTTGAAAGCCTATTTAATTTACAGACTTTTAAGTGTGTGCATTCAGCTCTTTGTCTTTGCCATCTAGCTACTCTGAATCAAAAGAGAGAGAGAGAGAGAGAGAGTGTGTGTGTGTGTGGGTGTGGGTGTGGGTGTGGGTGTGTGCGTCTGCATAACTGCTTGTGTGAGGCATGGCATAGATCAGGACTTAATAATCAATAATCAAAATGTTGATCCTCACATGAAAATAATCGTAAGAGTTCTTGTTAATCATTAATCTGAATACGTTTATTTTATACAACTGATGGTGCATTTCAGGCTTACCGAAACTATGAAGAGCAATTGTTTTAAAGGTCATTTTGGAGGAATATGAGCAACATTTTCTCCCATTGTCTCCCTTCCCTCTTCGTACACACAGACGCACTCTGTCACATGGGATGTATTCAGCAGTCGGATCATTTGCAGTTCATTTAATAGTAATTCAAAGGCCTTTAGATATATTTCCTTTTGTGTCTGCTCTTAAAATCACGTGGAGTTCCTTCCATATGTGCACCAGAAAAAGCATCAGTATTGGTATTATTCTCAAAATACTTTTTGATATAATATTGAAAAGAAACACAACGGTACTGCCCATCTCTAGCGGAAAATGCAGGACTTACTGTTTTATTGGACATCGGACCTGTCATACACAGTTATGGGCCCTGGGCATTTTCTGTAACTTAGCAGTCGCTTGTAAACAAGCAAATCATATTGTCACATTTTCAAATGCAGGTCTGTAAGGTCCTAGCTACACAATTGACTGGAGAGAGATGTGTGTAGATCTTGTTTATAAGATGTGCTGTTAGTTCATTGAGTTGGTGTTTTTTTAAATTTTTATTTTAAGATAATGATGACCAGTCCTTGTGTAAATCCATGATGACTGAAAGGCAGCTGACCATGAGCGCATGATGACATGCTGCCATTGAAGTACAACAGATCCCTCTGTTTGGCTTCTAGTTCAGCACCAAAGCTAAAATCCCCACCAGCATCGTGGGGGTAATGAGTTGCTTGTGAGATCATCTCTGATGTAAAAAATGTTCTCAAGATTATCCCTTACTTTTTTTGACACTCATTTTAACTTAATGGAAAAGGGAGCTGTACTGTTTGACTGAAGCTGTAAACATAAGGTAACAGGCTTCACCATATGAATGCGCTGCTTGGTTAGGAAACATATGCGTTCTTGTCATTTTCAGGTTTTTGGAATAGAGAAGATCTCTCGATCTCTCTCTCTCTCTGTATGTGTGTGCATGCGTGAGAGCGTTCCAGAGGATGTGATTGTTCCCAGCCGGAGCCATGTTGTGTGTGCCAGACTCATCTCGAATCCCAGAGTTTATATATGGAAACTTAGGAAAAACTCAGGATTGTTACATCAGAGCCACATTCCTCTCTTTTCCATTCGCCGATGCCTCTGTCCTCAGATCACCTCTCTTCAACAGATCAGTGTCAAAAGGAAGGGAGTCCTGCTTGTTGTAGGCGGCCCACTGGCACAAATGCGTAGGGGAGGCTCTGCTGCACTATTTTACACATCCAGTAACTTTTATCATTCTGTTAAAGTAGAGAGGGCTTTGTGGTATGGTCTTTACATTACACTAGAGGGGCCTAATGAAGGTCCTGGGGACCCTAAACCATTGCAATGCATTATGTTTCCCTTCATCAAACACACCTGCATTGTCTCCTTGACTAATTAGCAAGCTGCTACTTAGTTAGGTGTTTTAGACTAGAGAAAAAACAGAAGTATGTATGGCATGATACATATGGCATTATACATGTATATGTACATATATAGAGAGAAAGAGAAAGAGTGAGAGAGAGAGAGAGAGAGAGAGAGAGAGAAAGAGAGAGAGAGAGAGAGAGAGAGAGAGAGATGTATGGAATCCCAATAAACAATAGGCAATAAGGTAAATAATACATGCAAATAACATTTTTTTAAAGATGTAGCATAGCAGTGATAACTTGCTTTAATTAAGCCTTCTGCTGGTTACATAATGCAAAAAATAGCAGCAATACTGCTCTATGTGTACACATTAAGTAATGCACACTGAATGAGACAGCAGTAAACAGCACAGGAGTCATTGCAGTGCAATTATGAGATGAGTTCTCTGATGGATGGAGGTCTGCTGGGTGATAGGGGTCAGAGGTGATTTTGAAACCGTTTTCAACATGTGCGTGATGTACAGAGACTTCGCTGATGGAAGATGACATTCAGTATAAATAACAGGTAAACAGTAAGTGTGCCACCAAACACACATCATTTATATGTTTATTATTATATTATTGTTTTTGTTGTGCATTATGTACTGGATTAGCTCCAGGTTAATATGCAATTAGCAAATAGATGTTTCTGCAGTTGGTTTGGTGCTGCCATCTACTGGTACCTTTTAGGTCTGCACCCTCACACATTCCTCCATGCCCTCTTTTATATCAGTAAAACAATTCGTATTATTAATTATATAATTGCCTAACAATAACCATTTATTAGACCAGGAATAGCAGAATTAAGGGTATGTTTAAAGCACAAATGGATTGTCAAAGACTCATGATTGTCTGTTCAGTAGCAATGAAACAGGGTTTCCCTAGGCTACATGTGAACTGGACAATGATTAGAACAGACAATAGAGAGTGTAAATAGAAAGACAATGCTGACAATACATTAAACAGTGTAAATGCTTCATGTAAAACATCGAACAGACATTAAACATTAAAGAGTGCAAATAGACATTAAACATTAAAGGGCAATGAACAATAGACAGTGTAAATGGCGTATTGAGGTTCAGTAAATTAAGACAGTACCAAATGTCATTGAAGGTGTAGGAGGATAAGGTTTTCAGTTGAGTTCAGGAGAAAGACTGGTTGAAAAGCCTGATGGCATGAGCAGGCAAACTCTCCTTCAGGTGGCTATAGTGCAGTTTGCCAGTTGAGAGGTCTTTGCAATGCTAGGCTGCAGTGGTGTAACTATGATCTTGTGGGCCCCAGTTCAAAAATGGACCCCCAGCATTCATAATTTTTGGCAGTTTGTTTGTTTATCTGCTATTATCTAAAGTTTCACATTCAACTAGCCTATCTATTAAAGTTAAAAATAATAAATATATCATGTTTTGTGTAAAAGAGGAAGACACAAACATCAGGGATACCTGTATAGTGCTGATAAAGATAACTGGTAGGGTGTGTTAAGAAATGAGTTTTTTTCTGTGTGTCAAGGGTGTAAAATTGTATCTGTGTGATTGTCTGGACATGTGCTTCAGTTGATGATTTTGTACAAATGCCTTAAGATGATTAGTGTCACAGATTTGATCAGAATTAAATCACAAAATCAGCACAAAATCTTACATTTTTATTCTTCATTTAACTTCCTCATAACTTTTCCTTGTGTTAATTTTTTTTTTAATTGTCAGTGTAGTCCAGACCTTAGAACCTCACTGTATATTAGATTACATGAGTGCTAAAACCTGAAGTTACGTGTATTACCTGTGTGTGCACTGTACTACACTATACTATATTATGCTACACTACACAGTATCATACCATACCATACTATACTTTATTATGCTGTTCTATACTATATTACACTATACTGTTCTATAATACCGTTCACTATGTTAACACTATACGATACAATACCATACTGTACTTCACCATGTTTTACTACACTATACTATACTATAATACACTTCATGATATTATTACTGTACTATTCTACACCATACTATACTATACTAGACAATACTATACTATACTATACTAGACAATACTATACTAGACAATACTATACTATACTATACTATACTATACTATACTATACTATATTCAATCAATATATAACACTTTTCCGTGGAGGTAAAGTGGAGTGTGCAGACACTGCAGTCAGTTCTCCGGGGAAGACAGAACAGACTACAGGTCTGGGAGAAGATTCATGTGTAATGATTTGGCCATTGGCTGCGTTGGGTAAAAGGCTTTCAGTACCTTGTCTGAGTTAGACCAATACACACCCTGAGCTACTAATGGGCTCCAGAGAGGCACCAGCCTCACTTCGTCAATATGCATTTAATTGACAGTAGATAAAAGGATCAGCGTCTAGTGTAGATCACGATTGCAGAATATTTTAGGTGTGTAGTCTGATGCGTCATCTAACACTTCCCCACTGTCATAAAACCTCAATTTAAAAAAGAACAAGAAAAAAAAAAGCCTCATTATTCATAGTTTTTGTTTTCTCTGACTGCTGTGACTGAACACAAACACACCATCATGCAGCCATCTGGGTGTAACTACTGCGCCATCTGCTGGAAAGATTTCATACTTCAGCTCAGCTCATCTTATTGCCACTGTGACGAAACAAATAAAATCCTGCCAAATGTTTACTGAAGTCTATTGTGAATAGACAACCACTCTCACTTCATCGGTATTATACAGTTACATTTATTTACTTACTTTAAAAAAAAAAAAAGATAAATAAATAAAATATGTAGCATACCTGTATATATATATATCTACTGTGTTGATACACACGCATACTACACACACACACATATATATACACATACATAGACACAAACTTTTATATATATTTTTGTATTATTTTGTATTATTTGTATAGTATCGTTTTAAACTAATTTATTCTATATTTTATTCTATTCATTCAAATTTCCCACTTATGGGACTAACAAAGGGTTATCTCATCTGATGTTATCTTACATATTATTACAATGCCCCTTTTTAGTGTATCAGAGTTGGTTTAAAGGCTCAGGTATGTAGGATTTTTGTCTGGCAAACTAACTTTAACTATACACCAAATAGAGGTTCAATCAATACATAATAGGAAAGTTAAAAATAAATAAGAAAAGGTCATAGAGAACAACAGAGATCATAGAGAAGGTTGAGGTCATGACAAGTAACGTCAGAGAATGTGTTGCATAAACTGTGGTAATGTTACTGCACTCGTTTCGCGGTGATGGTGTTGAGCTCTGTGTGCGGGTTTTATTGGAGTTTCTTCCACAGATCTGTAGCACACAGGCTGCTCAGTATGCACGCAGTGTTCTTATTTACATTTACAGCATTTGCTAGACCCTTTTATCCAAAGCCAACGTACAGGGGGTCTTCGAGTTACAACACAGATCCGTTCATTCGACAGTGATGTAACCGAATACCCCCACATAAGCTTTGCATATCACAACTGTGGGTGAATGTAGTGTTAGGCGTCTTGCCCAAGGACTCTTATGGGTGTAGTTTGGTAGGGCAGAAACAGAACCCTTCTCTCCTGTTTGAAGGACAGTGATGTTACCCCCTACAGTACACCAACACTTATCCTGTTCTAAAACAATCACTTCAGCCTGATGAGGTCTTTTTAATCAGCTGAGTAGTTTAGTCAGGTGTGTTTGCACTGTGGAAAACTCTACAGTGTGTTTGAGCAGGAGGTTGAGGCTCAGGGAACAGGAAGCTCATACTACGTAGTACTTTGGCCTATTTTTATATTATTTTATTTTATTTTATTCTATTAACTTTGTACTGTCCACTCTCTGCCGTTACTAAATCGAATTTCCCACTTGTGGGACTAATAAAGGTTTATCTTATCTTATCTTTATCTTATATACTCTCTCTCTCTCTCTCTCTCTCTCTCTCTCTCTCTCACACACACGTTTATACTCCGTATAAGCAATTTAAGCAATTTCCTCCGGGATTAATAAACTTTTGTGATTATGTTTCTGAATGAATGTATTCCCATAAACGTATGTATCACTGGTATACAAACACATAAACAGACGAATGGTTTAATGAATGAATGAATGTTCGGACAAATATCACAAAGTGTCTTTTCTCTCATTTTATTGTCACGTGGTTCTCAAATAGAAAAACACTGAAAAATAGACAGACATAGATAGATAGATAGATAGATAGATAGATAGATAGATAGATCGATAGATAGATAGATAGATCATCTTTTTTCTGTTATTTTAGGGTCACGTAGTTCTCAAATATAACACACACATGCACGAACGCACGCACACACACATACACACCGCGGAAACGCAGGTGGGGGTCGCTTCCGTGTTTACTTCCGGATGTGCTATAATGTAGCAGGAGGGTGAAGCGGCTCGGTCCGGAGAGACGGAGCTCTGCTGCAGTCACACACGCACGCACGCACATACACATACACACACTCTCTCTCTCCGGACTCTGTGCAGGAGCAGAGCAGGAGCGGAGGGGCCGGGGGGCTCCCAGAGTCAATGCAGCCTCCGCCTCCTCCTCCCTCAGACCCATACCGACACGCTCTCTCCCTGCTCCCCGGGCTCTAGTCTCTCACACCAGGACTGTACTGGAGGCCCCGGGGGTCTGGATCTCGGAGACGCGGCCGGGCCGTCTGGAGTGTCCGGAAAAGGCGAGGCGACACCGGTCTGCGTGCACATCCCTTTCCTCGCACCGGCAGGATGGACTGGTTAATGGGGTAAGTTGACTCATTCGTTGCTTTCCAATCTCCAGACCCCTGTCCCTCTTCTCTGTGTCTCTTCTCTTTGGAGATGGAGATAAGCTCCTTAGTGAATCAAACGGACCGGCATGTTTTTGGCACCAAAAAGAGAGAGTTCACTTTTACAGTCATGATGCCCCGGTCGCCACGGTTACGGCTCTCTTGGAGTTGCTGCCCGTGTTTAGATTTACGTTTATGTGCTGTTTCTTTTCTTTTAAATGCCCCAGAATGGGACTGAGTCTGCTTCCAGGGCTGGAGTGGAGGATAGCTGGATAGCTTAGCTACCACCCCGGCTCTGTACACACCTTGTGGGACCGTGGAGATGTGGGTCAGCACTTTAAACCCAACAGAGAGGCCTCCAGATAACAAAACCTGGAGAAATCTGACATGTAACACCTGTAAATACCCTGTAGATGTAGACGTGCACTTTGACAGCCTGCACGACGTGCACTTTGACAGTCATGCAGGCTGTCACTTTAGTTTTTTGGGTGTTGCTGGTGTTTGTCACAGCTCTGCTCCTACTGTGTTTTACGCTCTAGTCGTTGAAGTCACAGTTTTATTTGGTATTGTTTGATTTGTATCATTTTCTGTTAGTTTCACTTCACGACCGCTATCTGCATCATGCAGGAAGGGCATGCAGAAACCCTACCGTCACTCATATTCACTTTTAATTCTTTTTAAATGTAGAAATGTTTATCCAAGTCAGATCACTTCGGTCAGAAACTGGGTGTGATCTGTTAGGGGTGGTGGCTGGTCAGGCTTGATAGATGAAATAGAGGCACATCTGGACTTTCTAAGAGCTTCAAAAATGCAAACCTTGTCTCTTAAAGCAATATTTCAAACACAATCTGATTTGCATATTTAATTTTTTACTTTAAAAGCAGGTGCTCATCCAGTACACATTTATAGATTTCAGAATGTCAGATCTCCTCACCACTATCAGTGGCAGGCTATGGCTGATGATTTCGGTACGTCACAGGGAGTTAAGATGACAGTTCACTCACATTAGGGTAAAATCCCACCTTTTTTAAACGCTCCAGATGGAAATATTCATCCAGTTCACCAGCTGTTAATCGTCTGATACATCGTGCTTTTCTTTCATTTTACACTGGAGATAACCTACTTGGGTAATATAAAAGATTATTTTGATATTATTATATAATTTTATCTACATCAGCCTCAGAGCTACAGTGTTAACTAAAAAAAGCCAATTGACAGTTAAGAGGAAAACTGTAACTTTTTGTTGGTTTGACATTTCATGAAAGGACCTGTGGTTCCTTGTTTCATGTCAATGTTTGCTAATAAAAAAGAACTTAGTCTACTTTTGTATTTGATTTCACTTCATGGTGTGACCTGCATTCTACTGAGAAATGTTTAGAGATGGTGTGTCAGTTAAATTATTAGAAAAGAATGAAAAGTAAAGAGCATTGGTGGAGTCAAGGAAATAGTGTGTCAGTAAGAGTGTGTGGCTGTTTGATATGCTGGTGCCCTCCCCTGACCTCTTAAATAATAAAGGGAGACTTTCCTTTCAGTCACAGACGTCTTGATTTGAAAGAGCAGAGGCTGTAACATCACTGTGCTTTTTGCTGTGAAAGGTTATGGATTAATGTAATGTAGCCTAAAGCTGGTCTGTGATACAAAGATTATAAAATGGGAGTCTAATGTGTTTTATTAGACTTGCTGTATGTGCCAGTGCTTCTCAATTCTTTCAATATTTTGATGGAATTAGGCCTTCTCCTGTTTCACAACTATAGAGGTATAGAATATCATATCAATTCATCATTGTCACTGATGCATTTGCTATTGCAAAAGCTGAAATTACAATGTTTACACCTTTTCAAACACTCCATATAGAGATGGAAATATTCATCAAGCGTAAGTTGAGCGAATTTTATAGGTGTAAGGTTGAAATGTATTACTTTATATTTTTATTTTATTGTTGTCTTTGGTAGAACTTCACTTATGATGTTTTGCTGTCTTTTGTTTTGAAATAAAATTAGGATTTTTTTCTGAACAAAACCTGCATGTGTAGCATATAATTGGACCTCTGTGCAGAAAAGACATTTTTAAAATATAAAAAGATAATGGTCCATTGGACTCTTGAATCTGTTTTTTTAAAGATGTGTGTATCGTTCCATTTGGATATTAGGCTTCACAATACAAGTGCACCTCAGTAAAACAAGTGTAATGGCGCACCTGCACCTCATTACTGGTTAGAGTGTGGCCGACTCTCAGGGGCTCGACGGGTTGCTTGTATGTGTTGCTCACATCCCGCATGTCACAAGGGGATTGAAGTACATGAGTGACTTAAGCAAGTGCATAACGGCAAGGAAACCAAGCATGGCTGTCTACTTTCTCGCTGACTGTGTGTTTTGGTTAGCTGTCATCTAAGCGTTTGGAACCATGCCGGATTTAGACCTTACATTGCATCTGAACACACCTGCTGTAGAAGACTTTGCTGCCGTTTCTGATTTTGTTGCGTGATTGCACCATATCCTCACAGGATGTGGCTGCGGTGTCTGTTTTTGTGTGTCTGTGAGGTTCCTCATGGTTTTGGTCTTGTTCTTAACGGACATTGTGTCACAGCGCAGCTAGGTCTGCGACCTGGCTTCATACAGGCCCAGACAGGATATCGCATCGCTGTTGAAAGTATCTTTTTTTTTTTTATAATCATGTAGTAGGCTGGGTGACAGATGTTTAATCCTGTCCTTTTGAATGATGGATGGTAATATCAGAGTGGGCTAGGGACTATAATAAATGTAGGTTATGTCACTGTAATATGCTACCATTTGTTTTCTTACAGCTTGTGTTGAGCAGGTGTCCAGCAACATTGAACTGAAAAGTCTTGTGCTTCTTCATTTTGGTATCAGAATCCGAATCTGATAAAAGGTTGCTGTATGGCCTTATTAAAGTGGCCTACTAAGGTTGTGTGAAATGTCATAAAACCGTTCTGAAGCCAGACTTCATGTCATGGTAATGGCCACAGATCACCTGATTCTTTTTGGATGAGTTGGAATGGCTGTGGTGTATTTCTGTTTTATATCAGTGTCTGTATCAGTACAGTACACTCTATTTGTGAACTGGTCATGCTCATGTCACGCTTAGCCAAAATGTAGAGGGGTGGAGGAAGAGGCTCAGCACCCAAGCTTTTGACTCATGGCTTTTTCCATTTCTATTTTAGAAATAGTGTGTCTGTGGTGGAAAAAAGTACGCTACATCATTCCTGTCTCGTATCTTATGAGGCTTCAAAGACTGAGTGCTTTAGGTGGAGGTCAAACAAAAGGTCAGACCTGGAGCACTTATCAGTTTCTTCTTGCTGTGTCCTGAAAGGCTGTTTGAGAAGCATTTGTGGAGACCTCTTATTGTAGCACAGTGGGACTTTGGAGCTGTGTAGTCATACTCTTCTGCCATTTGTTTGTTCATTTGTTTTCTCAGGGAGTACATTGTGCTATCTTCTTTGTGGAATGATAATGTACTTGGACATTTGCGTGCTGAGCAATGTTGTGAGCAACAGCAAGGGCTGAAAGTGGTGTCAAGGCAAACTCTGCTGGAGCGGATTAATTGCACCATTTAGGCAACTGCATGTTTGTTTCTTGTTGTGGATTATGAAAAGTTGAGAGATTCACTCAGAAATCCATCTCTCTTCACATTTTAGATAAACCTTTATTGGTCCCACAAGTGCAAAATTTGCATTGTCGTGGCAGAAAGTGCAAAGTACAAAGGTAAGAGAAGCAAAACAATACATTTAAAGCTATACAACACAAGGAGATAAAATAAAAAGTACACTTTACAACTAATACAAAAAATATAAATATAGACATTTGTATGTGTATGCAAACATGTGTGTGTGTGTATGTATGTGTGTATGTATGTGTGTGTGTGTGTATATATATATATATATATATATATATATGTATGTGTGTATATATATATATATGTATGTGTGTATATATATATATATATGTATGTGTGTATATATATATATATGTATGTGTGTATATATATATATATATATATGTATGTGTGTATATATATATATATGTATGTGTGTATATATATATATATATGTATGT
>JBBJLS010000128.1:5992532-6006716 GCA_037577275.1 Bryconaethiops microstoma
GAGAGAGAGAGAGAGAGAGAGAGAGAAGAAGGGTGTAAGTGAGACATTCTGTGCTTCCTCTAATTCAGAGATGCTAATATTTATGGCTGTTTCATCATCAGCCTGTCACATTCCTTTCCCACTTCACATCATTCATTCTCACACTACTCCACTGAGTTGTATGTAGTAGTCTATTTAGTGAGCTGTGAGCCTGGTGGTCTGTAATTCATGCACATTTGTGTTGAAGATAATTGTGGCACAGTGTAGTTATACACTGTCAAAGATAAAGAACCAGAGTGTGTACTTTATCATACTCTGTATCCTTTTTATCTTCAACTGAATTACTGAAGCTCCAATATCACACACTGGTTCCACTGGTCCCCCTGCTCTCCACATTTTAGTGTTCCACTGTTCCCAACACACCTAATTCAACTATTCAGCTATGTCTTTCTTGGCTGAAGTGCGTTTGATGGAACTTTGTATCCAAGTCAAGGTTGTGCTGACCTAATGCCCTTGTGCAGCTGTAGATCATTAGTACTGTGAAGCTATGTCTGGTGGCTATTGTGTAGGAATTTATAAGAGCAAGAGACACATGGAGAAAGAACTCACTTAATTTATCACTGCTAAAGTGGCGCTGAATTGTAGTAATACACCATATTTTGTATTTTTGCTGTTCTAAAAAACCAGATGAGCTGAAAGAGAATTAAAGCCTAAACCATTTTTTCCAGGATGTTTTTGGAATGTACACTGAAGTCCTTTGACAGAACCATCTCTGTCTATGCAGACACTTACAGCTGCTGAAAGGAGAGCAGAAGGGACAGGGTCAGGAAATCTTTGTCTTTGTGACCTTCATAAATGGAAATATATAAAAATCCTACCAGGGTCAATGTGAAGTAAATGTTTGACCTTGTTTCTCAATATACTGTGGTTTTTTTTTGGTTTTTTTTCCTTTTCCACCCAACAAGACCATTCAAGATACACCGATCAGCCACAATTTAACACGGACATGTGAAATGAATTAACATTTGATTGTCTCATTACCTTCCACTACAACAACTCTCTGAGAACATGCAGTTCAAACTGTAAGTGATTTTCCACAATGAAAGTAAATAACATTGATTATGCAATTTCAATGGTACCTGTCAAGAGGAGGGATTTATTAGACAAGTGAACCGTTGATGTGATGGAAGAACGAAAAATTGTGTAAGAACCCTGAATGACTTTGACGTGGGCCAGATTGTGATGGCTAATTCTTGTGGGGTGTTTTCGCTATACAGTGGTTGGTAACTACCCAAAGTGGACCAAGTAAAGACATCTGATGAGAGAGCTACCAAGTGATGGGTGCCAAAGGCTCACTGATGTGCATGGAGAGTGAAGGCTAGCTCAATGCAGTAGAATTCCCTAATGGCTGTGGCATCTTTCAGCAAGATCATGCATTCTGCAGTAATTGTTCAAGAATGGATTGAGGAACACCTTGACTTTGCCTCCAAATTCCCAAGATCTCAGCCCAATCAAGCATCTGAGGTATGTGCTGGACAAACTGCTGCTAACATATTTGAGCCAAATAACACAGCACACCTTTAGATGTCTCAATGGGTTAGAGCTTTGTGTACCTACAAAATATTAGGCAGGCGGTTTTAATGTTATGGCTGAAATGTGTACAACACAAAGTGCCACAAAACAAATGGCCTTGGATTCTGAGTTAGTTGCTAGAGAAGGATTCTGAGTTAGTTCTGAGAAGTTTTAGACTGCTCTGGCCTTGAAAGAAAAAAGAGAAATGCATAAAATGGAAAAGGATGAAAACTTGTGCGCATACACAGAGGGTGAAGGCAGATTAGATGTACAAATTAAATACTATGGCCGTGTACTATCCTGTACATTCACTAGCTGATAATGCTACTACTAATTAGCAATACAAAGCTTTAAGGCAGCTTTATTTTGAAATCAATGCCCCTCTCTAACCAGTCATGGCAGTAATTGCTGGTTATTTATACAGTCTAATTACTTTGACGGATTTTCATTCTTAAGCCCATGCAACATTTCCAGCTTTTATATTCATGTTTCATCTTCAAATTAATGCAAAACAAAACCACATCAAACAAACAATAAATCAGCCTTAAGAAATTCAGCATATTATTATAGGATAACAGACTGTGTTGTTTCTGTCAGGAAGCGGGCCTGCCCCATTGAGGCTAGTTTGATCGAGAGTGGGAATTAGGGATGTTCATGACACAGGATAGTCATCACAATATTTTTCTGAGGGTTGATCCATTGAAACAGACACCATTCCCCATAAGTGTTACATTTAAAACATACTGTCAAAAAGTTTACATACTGCACAGCTCCGCTTTCAATTAAACAACACCAACCATGCCCTTCAACTCCTGGTATCAGTTGAATTCTGCCTAGTAGGTTGGTTTCCCCATTATACACATGCCAAGCTGGTATGACGAAGGCTTCCTCCAAGTCAGTGGTAACACAAACTCATCGGATGGCTTAACATGTTGGGGGAACACGGACTGCTTGCTCTGCTTAACAGATGCCTGTATCAGCCGGCATCATTGTAAGTGTCAGGGGGGAGAGGGAGAGCTTTAACTTCTTTTGACATATACATATATATTTTTCAATACATGTGTCCATATTTAAATTTCTAGATTGTTTGTATAGTGTACTTTTATACTGTACTGTTGGTATAGTTTTTATTCTATTCTATTGTTTCTCATTTTTGCTGCTCTTACCTTTGTTCTGTCCACCTTCTGCTGTAAACAATGCAAATGTCCCATTGTGGGACTAATAAAGGTTTATCTTACCTCGTCTTATCTTGTCTTAATGAAACATGCAGTTGGTCAGTATTTTAGATTTACTGACTATACTCACAACAGTGACTAGTTGCGGGTAACTAATGCTGTGCTCCCCTTAAATTGTTGTGTAAAAAGGAGCTGTTGCACGGTTTTGGTGTTGAAGGCAGATGTGTCCAATTTCACTTTAGAAGAGCAGATGCATCCAGTTCTAAAAGCTGGAGGTGCTCTGAGATTCCCATTTGCCAAATGAATTAAAAAAAGGCAAAAACAGAGAGACATCTGCCTCAGACTCTCATCATTAAAATTTTGACTTGAGATATAAAAATAAAATAAATAAAAGTTTCATTTTTCTGCAAGCGAACGCTTATTTCCCTGTGACTGCTGTCCAGAACAGCTGTTTGGACATATGGATATGTATATGACCGATTCTTCTAGTGTTTCCACATTCGCAATGTTCTTCTATGCTGATAACTCCTAGAGAATTATCCTTTGAAGTCTCCTGTTCTTTTATTACCAATTCTGTTTTAAAGTAATGCGCATATTTTCACATTCTACCTCTAGGGGGCAGATGTGCTCTACTCTGTAGATGAGCTGCATGCCAACGGTGAACCTAAACCGATCATACAATATCTACAGAATAGTCTCCATTCACTCAATGCCCTGCGCTGGTGACCACCTTGATTTTCTTCAGAGTTGCTAATGTGGGACAAAATCTATAGTGTAGCCGAGATTATGAGTTTCAGATTTGAATGCAGGTGGCAAGATGGCAAGTTTTAGAGCTCACATGCTGAGGTTCCTCAGCTGTCTTTCAAACTAGTCTTTCCAACCAAGCATATAGTTGAGTCTACTATGTAACCAGGAGACTTAATGTAAAGACTGCAGCCACAAGCTTTTCAAGTTGTTTTGATCCTAAAGAGTGTAACAGACATTGTATAAGGCTTAGATAAAATATTTGAAATTGGCCCCATCTTCATCTGAACAGTATTCTTACAGATGTCCAGCAGATGGCAGTAGAATTGCCCTGTCTGCTGTAAGCAATGTACAGTTTCTTTCATTGTTGTACATTTTGTTACAATTACTTAATAAAATTGGATTAACTGATTTTAAATTATTTAAATGTAACTTAAAATCAGCAATGTTTAACCATCCATTTGCATGACAAAACCACTTAAATTCTCCTGCCTAGTCCACACTCATGGTCCATTTTATCAAGTCCACTTACAAAAATGGTGCATTTTGTAGTTTACGATTATAGATTGTAATCTATGGGTTTCTCTTAAAATTATGTTGGTCCTCCTTTACTTTTTGGTCATCTGTGGTCAAGACACCCGTAAGGACCACTTCTGGTTGTAGATCTGTTTAGCTTAGAATAGTGGTATGAAATCTGTGTGATCCACTCTGCTGTGCACACACCCTCTAATGTGCCAACACAATATCAATATCACTTCTGGACTGAGAATTGTACTCCACCCAAGTAATACCTGCTCAGTGGTGGTCCTGTGGGGTCCTTAACACTGATGTGTATGAGTTTCCATTGATTTTACCTGTTACGTATACGGCTTCATATTGTTTGTTATTGTGTAGTTAAGGCTATTTTCAAAGTCTAGTATGGTCTTAAACACAAAATACAGAAAAAACATGATTCACTGTTAAAATAATCGGTAGATTAATTATAGATGACCCTAACATATTTGAAATGTAACTCTCATTTTAATAAAAAAGATATTAGTAATAGACTTGACAGTCCTAAACTGTCTTTGGTGGTTTGGCACTGTATGTCGGGGATGCTTGGACGTGCTGTTCAGCAGCAGATATGAGCGGAATGCTCCAGGAGTGAGAAAATTTGAGATTGCTGCCAGAAGAGTGACGCCGTACAGTCTCCCACAGGAGCAACTTTACTATTCAAACACCTCTACCCTCTGGAGAGAATAGCAACACACATAACCTTATTTAGAAAATGCTTGCCTCATAACTTGAGGTTATGCAAGTTCATAAGTGTGTAGTTGGCGCCATGTAGTTTATGATGTCTGGAGTTTTGTTGACCCTGTTCATCCCTGTAACCAGGGGCTGAGGCTCAATAAACCTCAGCGTTGATTATGACTTGAACGCTGTAGGGTGTTAATCAGGTTAGAAAGTCTGTGAATGTGAGTGAGGCTTTCGGTCCCACCCTGTAGATTCTAATGAACACAGACTTACAAGCTGCAGTTCAGCATGGAGTGGACGACTCTGCCCTTTGTCCTGCCTGACTGCTGCTGCTGATTGATTTGATTATGCTCACTCGCTTGTGTGGGCAGGACATCCGTCAGGGGGTCTGACATGTGTCAGATGACACTTGCGTCACTCGGACCACATGGACCATGTTAAACCTGTTCGGTCATTCTCCAGTCCCTACACCACTGTGGTGAACAGGCAACATTTTTCCTATTGCCAAAGTTTCTCTTTTAGACTTCATTTCCTCAGGTTAGGTTTCTAAGGGAGCATATTCTATATTTTTTCTTGTCTTCAGTATTTTTTTCCAGAAGTCCACTTGCTTTTTGTGGTTTAATTTGTACCAGAAATGTCTTTTTTTTTTTTTTTTTTTTTTTTTTTTTTTTTTTTACATGACCATTTTCCACTGTCTTTTGATCTCTTAAACTGGAACAATGCTAACATTAAACTCCTTTACTTTTAAACGACATGAACAACGTAGTTTCCCATGGCCATTTTAAAAATCTTGTATTGTCTTTCAAAATCTTTGAGCAACGGTTCGGTCTTTTCATCTCTTGAGTGCTGTAGCCATTAATATATGAAAGCTGGGACATTTTGACTTTCATCTCCCCCGAATTTGAGACCTGGCTCTGTGTTCTGTTCCAGTGCCCAGCTCTTGCCGTACAGCCTTTTTTGATGGATGGTCCATGTCGGCGACACTTTTCTCTGTTGTAACTTCTTGGCAGACATTTCGCCAGAAGTCTGTATTTGATAAAGGCTTGAAAGTTCAACATTTGAAAAGAGCTGAAATATGTTCCGAGACATGGATTAAGCCAGGTTTTGAGCTAAACTGCTTTTACGTAGTTTTACATGGTGACAGGGATGTATCAATACCATATTTTTCCTTTCATATTCCGATACCTGATTCTCAAGTATCGTCTAATACTGATACTATCTGTCCATGTTCGAAAGTGCTTACAATGTGGATGTGAGCATCAGAACAGGACCATGTCGCAATGGGGAAAAAATGCCCTGGTCTGAAGAATCTCATTTTCTTTTACATCGTGTGAACATCCAGGTGTAGATGCGTTGCTTACTGTTTAAATAAATAAATAAGCAAGCATGCGCGCGCACACACACACAGACAGTATCAGCCATAACATTAAAAACATATGAGTCTAATATTGTGTAGATCCTCCTTGTGCTGCCAGAACAGTGCTGTCCTATCGATGCGTGGACTCCACAAGACCTCTGAAGCTGCTATGTTATCTGGCAACAAGCCACTATCAACAGATCCTTTAAGTCCTGTAAGAACATTCTGTAAGAGAATCTCCCTGCCCTTTGCTGGCTTGCGATTTTCCTATAGTGCTTCCTGCTGCCATCTGTCCCTGAGGTAAGTGATGCACACATATAGCTGTCCGCATGATGTAAAAGAAACTGACTTATCAGACCAGGCCACCTTCCTCCATTGCTTCATGCTCCAATTCTGATGTTCACAGCTTGCAATGGACAGGTGTCAGCATGAGCACTCTGAGCTTTCTGCAGCTATGCAGCTCTATGCTCAGCAAGCTGTGATGTAAAAATTGTCATTCACACTGTCAGTAGCTGCTGCTACACGAGGGATTCTTGGCTTAATATGTAGACCAGGGCCCAAGATTGTGGTGTCTGATATAGTTGACTGACTGCGGGAGTACCATAGTAGGTAAGAGGAAATAGAAGCAAGGCTAGTGGGCCACTAAGCTACAAACTAGCTTTACCGAAGCTGCGGATGTATATTCCTTCTATATGTCTGTCTAATGTTCGCTTTCTTGATAACAGCTGGTGGGGCAGCTACTAGTTTGGTGGTTAAGGAGTTGCCCCTGTGATCGGAAGGTCATGGGTTTGAATCCCAGGACTGCCAGTGGCACCCCTGAGGTACCCTTGAGCAAGGTACCAGACCCAAATGGCCACATTACACTTACACTTTACACTACAAATAATCTGAACTGCAGCATACAGCACGGTAGGAGATGAGGATTGCGGAAAGTTGCCTAACTGTTTGCATGTGTTGCATGGCATTATATGCTCTTATTTGTGCCATACCACTGTAAAGTTTTGTTTAGAAACCATTTCAACTGATGTGTTGCCTACTACATTTGTGTTGGTGATTTTCAGTGAGTAATTTACTACTGCTGGTCTCAAAAGGGAAATAATTCTGCAATAATTCAGTTATGATCTATTGGAGTTCATGCGCCACTCAATAGCTTGCCTGCCCTTGTTATCTGGATTGTTTATTGTTAGATATATTGTATTCAAGTGCTGGTATCATATAAAGTTGCCTCTGCAGCAAAGAGTGTTAGGCTTATGATGTTGTGAATGCACTGGATGTACTGCATTCTAAATATCAATGCTGAAGCAGTGCCAAGTCCCAACTAAATATCTGTAGCAAAAGGAACAGCAGATGTATTTCAGGACATATGCCCTTGTCTGTGCAGGATATGCAGTACAGCTGACCAGTGTGATTAGTGCTGAAATGCTTCTGTATGCTCTAACAAGGTTAAAGTACAAACTGTGCAGTGTACATTTTGTTTGAATTTTGCTCTGAGTAGGTGCAAGTGCTTAGTTTTTGTTTTTTTTTGGTTTTTTTTTCAACCTCTTGTTACGATGCAATAGTAAAGCTACGCTTTATTAAGTTTCACAACTCCTATAACACACGGTTATGGAGAGGAGTGTTCAAGAGGTGTGTGTGTATGTGTGGGTGTCCTACATGCAGCACAGCAAATAGCTGACTGTCCCAGCCCTGTGTGTTTCTGCTGCGGCACAGGGCTGATGTACTGCTGGTCCTCAGAGCAGATTGCATAACACTTCACCACCCCCCCGCTCCACCAGTCTGCAGTGGCTGATCGATCGCTGAGGGCAGTGCCAGCTCACTGCTGTTTTAATGAATGGCCCTGGAGCTGATCCTAGAACAGCCAGCCAACCTCTCTGCGAGGGAGAGAAAGAGAGAAACACAGACATAGAGGATGAAGACAGAGACATTCATCATCTGCAGTCAGTCCCCCACATGAATGAAGCAAAAGAGCACACTTACTTCTTATGTAAGCTATGAAAAGGGCTTAGTTTGCTCTTTTATTCAGAGTTGCTCCAACAGTATTACTTAAATATTACTTAAGAAACGGTAAAACAACTTCTTTGATTACTGTTCAACACATCTGAGATAGAGTTGCATAGGTATCGTACGTTCACTACTTTCGATAATTTCTTTAAATAAATAAAATTGTACCTGCAATGTTTTTGTATTGATTGAATAAAATGTTGGTGTTCTATGCTTAATCCAGTAAACATGTGGCGTTCAGGCAGTCATGCATGTTTTCAACTTTTTGCCATAGTGCCCTAGTGATACTACACACAATGATTGATGGTATTGTAATTCTGGTACCACAACAACTCTAACCTGAGAACAAAATAAAAGATCTGGATAGTTGCAGTTACAAAATAATTGCCCATTTCCCCCTCAGTGGCAGTCCGGTGGGCCTGCATTTTTTTATTTTTTTTTTGGTCTGGTCATTTAAAACATACATGGAAGGTTTGTAGGGTTGGCAGAACCTAAATTGGGCTCAGATGTCTCCTGTTATTTGGCTATTTCCTATTGGCACTGAGGTAGGATATGACATCAGTGTCCAGAATAAAACCAAGCCTGTGTTCTGTTGAGCAGTTTTGGGTGGATCTGTGCACACAGGAGTTTCAGTGAGGATTGCTCCATGCATCTTTTTTTGACAACTCCTAATTTACCACCTCCTACATGTCTTCACATTTTGATACAGTACCTCGCTGAATAATGTGAGGCCATGATGTTAGCTGGTTCTCATCAAAGTTCACTTTAGGGCCCACTGCTATTTTTAGCAGAGCGCTGTTTTAAGTGGGGGTTGGTTTAAGTGAAACTCCAGATGGGTGGAGTTTTCTTCTGCTCTATACCTTTTTAGATGTATAATTTAAGGGTCTAGTTTTAGTTCTGGTTATACTTAAAACAGTATGAGGCAACCAAAAATATATAAGTAATGCATACTAGAAAAAAAATAATTTAAAACAACTTAAATATCAGAAGTACTGAAAGTAACTGTTGAACACAATAAAATACGTATTTGTACTAAAAATCCACTGTAAAATCAGCCACACTAACGCGTTCATTTAACTCAATATTTTAAGTTTCTTGCATCATTTATAAAAGCTTTGAAAAAGTTGTGAAAACCTTAAATAGCCTACATCAAAAACATTTTGAGCTGTATTTGTTTCCCTTTTTTTTAATTTTAAATCAGTTCATTTTTTCAGGTTTTTTTCCCCCAAGAATGGTTCATATACACACTATGGAAAGTATTGGGACACCTGACCATTACGCTAACAGGGACCTTAGTGACACACAGACTTTATATGGAGTTGGTCCCCCTTTGCAGCTATAACAGCTTTCACTCTTCTTGGAAGGCTTTCCACAAGATTTAGGAGTTTCTGTGTGAATTTGTGTCTATTCGTTCTGTGTAGTGTTTATGAGGTCAGGCACTGATGTTGGACGAGAAGGCCTGGCTCACAATCTTTATTCCAGTTCATCCCAAATGTGTTGGATGGAGTTGAAGTCAGAGCGCTGTGCGGGCCAGTCAAGTTCTTCCACATCAAACTCATCCAACCACGTCTTTATGGGCGTGGGGCACAGTCATGCTGGAATAGAAAAGGGCCTTCCCTGAAACTACTGTTGGAAGAATGGCATTGTCCAAAATGTCTTGGTATGCATTAAGCCCTTCACTGGAAGAAAGGGGCCTAGCCCAAACCCTGACAAACAGGTCCCAGTCTCTTTGTCTGCATAGTCTGTATAGCTATACATATACACACTATGTATTTATTTTTTGGGTTGGGGTTCACAGCTCCTGAGGAATGAACAGTGGTGACGACCAGCATAAGAGCCTTTTCCATCTTAAGAGAAAGTGGCGTTATCTCAAGGCACGTCACGTTATTCCAGCCAGCTGCACTGTGTTATTTGCACGGCGGCTGGGATGAGATAGACCAGGACGGAGCTAAGATTGTAAACCCTCGTCCCCCTGTATGGTCTGAGAGTAAGCCTGCCCTGCGGAAGCGTGTCTGCTGGGGGAGTAGGAGGCGGTCTTGGATCTGCACATGGAAAAGTCTGCCCGGAGCCTCTGTTCCCCTCCCTTTGTCTGCAGCCACGAACAACAAAAGAGGCTCGGTGAGCAGAAGAAAAAAGACATCTGGACCGTCCTGGAGCTCCTCGACGCGCTGCTGTCTTTCAGAATGAGGTTTAAAAGAAACGGCTCGTACACTTTGAACAGGTAAGACCCTCCTGAACACGCCTGTCTCTATACAGCAGACACCCTCGCTTCACGGACTGGGCTTTATTATTATTATTATTATTATTATTATTATTATTATTATTATTTACTTGTTTTCGATCATTGTGAGTTATTTGTCCAACTTGGGCGGTGTAGCATGTATCGTTCACACAACACGTTTCTCACTTTTTTTCATTCATCATTCAGTTGCCTGGAAGAGACTCTCACGTCTCAATAATCATATAATTCTGTAATAATTCGGTTAGGGTTCTTTCTGATCTGCCGACGTCAGACCTGCATCGTTCACGCGCTTCCTCCTGTGGTTTTCAACTTGGGGCCCCCAGTTCACGGGTCGTGTGGTGGTCGCACCGCCGGTTTTGGTTGTTTGAGAAAGCCGACAAACCTGTATGTCCTGCTTTAAGTGGGGGTTTCTTTTCTCTTTCTTTGAAAAGTTCAACATAACGCACAGACAGAGTCCTCCCATCCACGAGACCCCCTCCCTTCCTTTCTGATCCATTTCCCTGTTCGAACTCGACATCATTAAAATCCCACTCACATGCTCTCTCTCCCTCTGCATTTTCTCTCCCTTCACTCTTTTTTGCTCCTTCTCTCTTTGAAGCAAGATGAGCTTTAGTCTAACTCCCTTTGTCATGCCGTTGTTACTGTTCTTATTTTAAGGGACTTGTATACTTTCCTTGTATTTTCCTCCTTGTGGGATGACATTATTGTGGTTTTATTTATCCAAACCAGCTGTAGTTCATTTTTATCTATGCATTTTGTAACTTCTTTTATCTTAAAAATAAGTTAAAATGGTTACTTTTTTGTTGCTGCATCTTTAAACCTGACGCATGTAAATGAGCTCTGATCTGACTGGCTACTCTGGACTCAAATGCTCCTTATAACTTGAATCAATGAGCGTTGCTGAATTGTTGCAGACATGTTTTAGTGGCTACAAAAACGATCCATTCAAAGCAGAATGTCTTTGCAGCTTTGTTTTTCCATATATGGCCTGGAAAGTGAACTTCACCATGTTTATTATTACATCAAACGTTTTATTAAAAAAAAAGGGAAATAAAATCCTATGATATTGCACCAAACTGTTAGCTGATATGTAACCGTCTGGTTTCTGTCTTATGTTTCTGTGAGCTGGTATTGTAGAGATCTGCTTTGTCTATGCTGTCACACCCACTGCAGCACAGTGTAGTCCTGATCATAGAAACTTCAGTGTTGGGAAAGAAATGCTGCTGTTCTGAAAACAGCTTTGGATACTCAGATGTTATCTTAGCCTTCATATCCATGCTGTAGTATTGTCTGGAAATACAACAAGGAGATGTAATCACCCTCTCATTTAAATTTTTTTTTATTTTTTTGAGTGGGTGAGGACATGTCATTTTCAAGTTTATTACTGTTGCTAGATATTTCGCAGCCTTTAGTGTGAACTAAACTGACTCAATTAAAAAAAGTTATTTACACTATTTCGTAGTGCTGTAATCGATACTGAACTTTCATCTCCAAGAGTTGTTCTTGCATTATGTCTTTCAGTGATTTTTCAAGAGAGGGTGAGGTGAAGATTTCCATGTTGATTAAATATTTTGATTTGTTAGTACTAAAACCAGTCTAGAGGTTAATCCAGATCAGCCATTTTTTAAATCTAAATGAGTAAGTTTTTGGCCAATCTGTGTTGATGCTTTGTGTTGTAAATGAAGTCTGGCAGGGAGGTGTTCTCCATTTGTGCTTGATTTTCAGCTATCACACCTATACCAGTATGTCATAGCTCATAGAGCTAAATAGGCACTTACTGTCGGTGTACACGTTTGCCACACTGATCACAACTAATTCGCTGCCTTCTTTGTCTTTCTTTTGTCTTGATTAGTATTTAATGATTAGTATTTAATGATTAAAACCTGCGCAAATGGGAGACATCCTGTCAGGACACCAATTGTGAAGGCTGACTGAGCCCTTAAATATGCCTGGCTATAGCTCCTTCTGCAGTGGCTAGTCAGCAGTTTGCTGCTGGTATATTTGCCAAACCTAATGTTCCAGCCTCAAGGGTCCGAGCCAGCCAGAGAGAGAGAGATGAGGGAAAGAAAGGAGGGGAGGGTGGGAGGTAGAGAGATCGAGAGAGAGAGAGAGAGAGAGAGAGAGAGAGGGAGGGTGGATGAGAAGGAGCGGTAGAGTCAGAGAGGGGAGGAAAAAGGGGTGGGAGGGAGTGAGAGAGGAAGAGGCTGGCCATAGCAGCAGCAGCAGCGGTGAGAAGCACACAAGTGCTGAGTGATTGTATGAGACTGACTGCGTTTGTCTGCTGCGGACGCTGCTGTTTGTTTGCTGACTGCAGGGCAGTTCCGACTGTGCCGTGCTGAGGGGAAACCATTGGTCGCCAAAAAGCTGACAGCACTCAAAACAATCTCGTTCTCAAGTCTTGGGATCGGGTGCAGATCTCCACTGCAGAACTTCTTGACTGGCATCATGCTGAATCTTCGTGCTCTGTTGGTCACTCAGCTCTCTCACCTGTAGTGTCTTTCGTCCACCAAGGGAGCAAGAGAGAAGACTGTTCTTGGGACTTGGCTCACAGCAAGTCAGAAGACTAACTATATGGGGGTTCTTGTGTGTTGCGATTGCTTCTTTTATAGGTACCATCACAAAATGTTTGCTTGTTTATTATTTGTTTTTCTTAATATTCTTAGTTTCTTCTTTCTCACTAGTTTTGCCTCAGCTGGTTCTGCTGGTGTGTGGGGGGTTGCATGGTGCTTTTGGAGACGTTTGAGGATGCTGGTTACCCAAGGCTTTTGGGTCGCTGTTTACATGGCAGTGAGCCAGAGTTCTGTATCAGCATAGGCCTTGATATGGGCCTTTTTTGTGAGTTTGAGGGCAGCAGTTATTTAGACATGGTATTCCCATCCAGCTCTCCCACCTCCCCATAACTGCCATGGGCAGACTTTGGCCAGTTAAAGGAGAACTACCGCGACCTCTGGCCATGCTCGCTGTCTGCATGAATAGACTGTTTTCAAAAGTTGGCAAAATGTTAACAAGCGAGTGCGAGCATGTGTTTGTATGAGGAGGAGGAGGAGGAGAAATGGGGTTTCTTTCTTTCACATGTGGTTGGATTTTATACCCACTGCAGTATAGTTCTATATATAACCAATTGCTGCAGCGCCAGTGTTTTTGATGATGCTCGCCAAACTGAAGCATTCACAGCTGTATCTGATTAAAAGCAACAGACTGCAGTGATTCATGCCTCTCTCTCTCTTATTCACTTTCTTGCTCTCTCACTCTTTCTGTCTCTCTTCTCTGAACATCTACTGGGATGTGTTCTGCTTTCCTCACCAGAGATGGTAGTTTTAGCTGCCTTGCTGGACTCCTCCTCTAAAGTGAGCAATTTTCAGAGCTTTAGTGCCACCGTCAGTCTGAATGAGTCAATAGGCCTTATATTAAAGGATCTATTAGTTTTAGTAAGAGTTTACTTACTTAGTGCTGTCCTTTTTCCTCAAACATGAGCAAGCTGTGCTACTTGAAAATTTTTGGGTTGTTATTTTGATGTGCCTCTCTTTTGTGTGTTTTATGTAAGCACATAGTCAAAGGCAAATGAATTGTTATTACGCTACATAGTCACACATGACTTAACAAAGAAACGGGTGAACGGAAAAATTCGAATGGGAGACTGCTATTGGCAGTTCATACCCGGATAAACTGCTTTTAGTCTAAACATCCTTATTAAAGGGTGGTACACCACAGTCCACTGTACTCGCACAGTCCTGAGCTATTTCCTGTTTGTGATAAGGCAAACAAAGATTTGACTGATTTTAGGTGGTGGTGTCTTAGTGGGTGGGATACTTGCCTCTGGATCGAGAGGTCATGGGTTCGAATCCTACCTTCAGCAAACCACCACTGGGTTCCTGAGCAAG